>VXBT01010111.1:540198-584477 GCA_013400235.1 Oriolus oriolus
CAGCACAGATTTATCATGTCTGAGTACTTCAGTGCTCTACTCCACACTGCAGCACAGGAAAGATACCAGGAAGCAGAAATGAGCTGAGAGCAGAGGGTCGGGTTCAAAGGAGTCTTAGGGTATAATATACTTGATTTCCCCACACTTCAAGGGACATACAGCATGTTTTTCAAGGGAGTGAGAAAGCTGCTGGGATCTAGCCCTTCATCTGATGCAGTAAAACAAGGAAAGAGAGAAATAGGAGCCACAAGAAAATGGCCCCAAATCTAGTGATGCTTCCCAAACTACTTCTTCTCTTGCACTGATAGGTGGATTAGGAGCAGATTCCAGCCATGGTAGATCATATAGTCTTTGCTAGATGATCTATCACTTCCCTCATTCTCTGACACAACAATTGTGGCCACACAAAAATCCAGCCACAGTAAACAGTCAGGCTGCTACAAGATGCAACAGGAAGGTCTTCTCTGGCAACACACAGAAAACCTCCAAAAACAGTTTGCTGAATCTAGTGTTAAGATATAGCATGGACTGGGAGACTGCAAAATACCACTGGAGACTTTTGGCAAAAAGCCACTGGTGTAAGCACAGCTCCTGAGACAACACAACAGAAACATAGATCCAAAATCCCCTCCCACTGCAATAAAATTGGAGCCATTTCATCATGACTGATTTCATTGTGTCATTATCAATTTATCCCATATAAAGTGAGAGATGACCCTCGGCGCTGAGGGAATTTAGAAAATGCTACAGGAGTGTGAGGAGCATATCCGGGGGCTCTGAAAATACCACTAGAATCTGTCTGCAGAAATCGCCCGACAGTCTCAGACACAGACCATCCTCGCAGTGAGACACAACAGCAGGACAAAGCCAGGCAGCAGGGCTATTAGAGGATCCATGGAAGTAGGAATGCAGGAAATACCAGGCTGTCCAGCCAGTGGTCTGTCTAAGCCCATAACCTGTCTCCAACAGTGACTGTAATTCAGAAAAAAACCCACACTCTGCAAGAGGTAATTATATAACAAGGTACAAGTAACAAGATTTTCATGCAACTTCCTCCCAAGCACTGGCAGTTTCCAGCTGGCTCCCCCACAGAGCAAATCCCATCCCAGAGCTGACTGTACCTTTATAATTCAGGATTTCCTCACAATCTGACTGAAACAGCCCATCTCTTTTTTAGTATCTTTCCAAGATCATGGCCTCATCAAATCATTGTGCTGCGGAGTTTCATCACTAACAGTGCACTGGGCTGAAATAAAAAACAAAAAAGTATTTTTTCTACCAGTGGTGAGTTACTGCTAATTCAATTTCAGTGGCTGCCAATCACTGATTTCTAGAGAGGGCCATGAAAGGCTACTTGTTTTGTTACCAAGCAGACAGAAGGCATTCTGGTAGCTGTTAAAGAGTTTCTAGGAAATGGCAGGAGAATTAGAAAACCCTATAGCAATAGCAGGATGACTTCCATTTGTGTGTGTCTGTGGAGGGACAGCCTGGTGACTCCAGTTGACAGCAGACCCCCTGGCAAGTAGGGAAGGCCTGTTTGCTGCATACCTGCGAACACAATTAACGTGTGGAATTTGTTCTCACTTGTAAACCTAATGAGCTGGGCTAATGCAGGGGTGTCAGTAAATCCCATCAACTTCTCTGATAGTTACAAAAGAGCCACTTCTTCACCTGAATCAGTGAAGCTTGCACAAGTCCTGTTTGCAACAACATCTGAGCATCCTGCCCACTGCAGCTCACATCGTTTCATCATGGGACATTATGGAAATCCCCACTGGAAATACTCATGATTATGTTGTGGGAGGTGACTGAGATTCCTGGGAGACAGAAAACAGATCCCCCATTAATAATTATAATTTTCACCTTTGTAAAGGAACCTTCTTAAGATGCATGGCAGTGAAAGAAGACATTACAGGACCATTCATAAAATCTGTAATGTGATGTCCAATTTCTACAGGTACATGGTGGCAAAGTCTGCCATGAAGCCAATGAAATTTTAATGTTTATGGCATGTACTTGTCACTGCTGGCCAGGAAATTCCAAAGGTAAAAAACACCTAGAATTCCAGAATTTCACTTGATGGCAAAATATTAAAAAGCTCCAACAGTAGCTTGTGATGTGCTACAAAATGGCAAAAGGATCAGACCTGGTTTAGGGATTATGGAGTGGAGAGCGGATGAGAAAAGCCCACAGAACGACACAGGGTCTATCTTTTTTTGTGTCTGTGGATTGCAGCTTGGGGGCTTCAGCAGGTTGTGGGACCTGCAGTGCACATAGGAAGGACTTGCAGGACTCTTGGAAGATACCATTTATTATTCAGCTGGAAACACAGTTAACGCCAGTGGGATTTGGTCTCCCTCATAAATGTGAACAATTTTTACTTAGAGCAGTCAAGTGACCAAGGGCTCCTTCAGCCTGTGGGACTACAGAGTACAGTTTTAAGCAGTTTTATTAACTTTAGTTTAAATCACTTCCAGTAGTGATCCCCCTAAAGATCAAAGCTGCTCCATCATTTATACCTGGCAGGCAGTAAAATCCTTACGTAAATCTGTAAGTCCCCTTGTTAAGTTTAACATTCATCACTTAACACCACTTAGCAGCCAACCAGGGAAGAGTGTGCCTGCCAGGCCCAGCCAGTCCCATCTGCATCCTTTGCAGCAAGGATTCAAGGAGTCAAAAAGGAGTCAAAGGCTTTGTCCAATTTCTGCTCCTGCAAAAGACACAGATGGGAGATGGCCCCTGGAGAGCGCATCTCTGCTCCCCATTTCATCTGTGCCCCCACAGTAGCTATGTCTGAATTCCTTAAGTTACTGGGAAATCTCAGAGAGCTACAGAAAACATTTTGTGCCTAATGATGCCTTCTTGGACCACAGTGTCATCAGACACTACCATGTCCTGCTAATGAGCTTCTCTCTGTGCAGTGTGGAGCTGCACTGAACTGAACTCTCCCCATAGGACGGCACGGCATGAACTGGCAGATTAAACTTTCCACTGGACCAGGGACAGTTGCAAGGCACTGGGATGGCATCCAACTTCAGCTAAGTGGAGTAGGGATTGAGAACATGAATTTATAACCAGCAACCATCAATGAGGCGTAGGGAGCCATGTGCACAGCATACACTTGGGAAAGAAGACTGGGGACTAGGGAAGAGTTGATTTCACGTAATGTAGGGCAGACAGGACATGAAAGGCCATATCCATCCACTAGAAAATAGTGTAGGAAAATACAGAGGCAAGACCATCATGACTTAAAGAAAAAACCCTCAAAACCAGTCAGAAAATAGGTATGTCTGACTAGAACTTGAAAGCAATGCTTCCGCTCCTTGGATTTAGAAAATACATCCTGTTAAGCCAAGGATGTTCAGAAGGAGATCCAGCAGCCATAGGCAGGGGCTGTAGTAGCAATAAGGTAAATGGTCCATCCCTAAGAGATCACAAGTCTGGAATGCAAACTGTGAGAGGGAGCAGTGAAAGACAATGATCTTTAGAGAATGTAGTAGCAGGAACCACACAAGGTAACAAGAGAAAAACCACAAGATGGAGAGATGGATACCATCCAGAAGAAAACTGCAGCTACCTCACACAACAGTTTCCATTCCACTTGGTCTGGTACAAGTGCAGAGTCTCTGCTATGCAATGTGCCAAGCCATTTTTTTGGGAAACACTTTTTCTCAAAGTTCCCTCTTCTTTTTGTCTCACTTTCCCCTTCCTTCCTCTCTGCCACTCCCTGCCTCCCTCCAGGCAGAGATATGTTTCTCTCAGCTGCTTCTGCGCCTGTGACTTTACTGCATGGGGGAAGTCAGTCCGGAAGGTCACCTCTTTCATCAAGTATTCTATTTGCATCCAAAATTGTATGTACATGAAAAATGTGGTCGTGTGTTGCACCTAGCTGCAGACGCAGATGAAATTCTGTGGAAAGCCTGATGCACACTAACCTTTGCAGATGGTGCAGCTATTGCTGAAAAATGGATTGCTTAATAAAGCATATCATCCGACATATTTGCTGCTTGGCTAGCCAAATAGAAGTTGTTTTTTGCACAAATTTCCTTGTCAAATTTGTCAATGTTCATGTCATTTTTGCTTTAGGTCACAGAGCAAGGTGCAAATTCTTGGCATCTTTACTAGTTGCAAGCCAATTTTGGCTATTTCTAACAATGAAGTGAATTTCTCTGAGGATAAGACACTCGCTTTATGGGGAGGAAAGAAAAACAGCAGGAAGTGGATAATTTTTTTTTCTGGGATTTTTTTTGTTCCTTTCTCTTTTATTTTTTCTCTTTCCTTCTGAGGGATAATGTTTGCATTCATTTATGGACTTTGTTAATTCATAGCAGAAAGAGGCCTTTTAGTCTGTTAAATCATTTATTTTGCTTGACTCTGGTGCATGATGCACAGAGATTTTTTGCACTGCTGTAGAGAAAATATTCCCTTTGTGCAGGAAAACTTGCAAGAGAAGAAAAGATCAATTCCTTTGGCATTCTTAGATGTGGAAATCAGGGGATTCCCCCCTTCCAACTGTCTTCTAGAAGAGTAATGTTTTTAAGCCTCAAGATCTCTTAGACTTAAAGCACCATAATGTATCTGTTTTGTTTGTTCTTCTACCTGCTCTACATCCTTTGGCTCTGCCTACAGACACATCCTGTTCCCTGCTCAGGTTTTCAAGCCTATTCCCTTCTTCCTGGGTTTCAGACCTGTTTGCCACATGGTGCCTTCCCAGACGTAGTCACCACAAGCTGCTCTATGCAGAAGCAAAAGTGAAGATTGTCATTTCCATGTTTGCTACGATAACAACCTCAGCAGGGGCAGCTTTCAAAAATGCACTGCACTGCCACAAGGAAACAGTACCAGCCTCAGGCACTGGGGCACAGTTCATCAGGAGGGCCTCAGGGAACATGGGCATGAAAGCAAACATGGTGCATGTGTGAAAGGTCTGGAGCCCCATTTAAGCCTTTCCTCCACACCAAGTCAGGTCATAGGGAAAAGGGCACTTCTAGGCCTTGAAAATCCCTCAGAAGACCAGACCCTACTCCTTCAGTGCGGCTGCATGCAGTGTTGGCAGCATCCACTTTGGGGTACAGAGCTCTACATCCAGCCATGCACCTCAATATACCACAGTTTGTCCAGCCCTCTACAAGGAGGGCCGTGATTTTGGTGTCAGGCATGCTATTTAGTTTGCATTTCCATTTTTGTTCAGTGACTCATTGGATATGGTGTTTTCCATTTACTAGTAACAGATGCATGCCTCTCTGGGCTGTGCTATACTCCTGCAGCAATTACCTTTCTCTTTGGAGGATTCATTTCTCCCTTTATTCCCACCCTGTACAAAGCCCTTTATCAAGCATACTTTTTCCAAAGATGCACCATTTGCCAAGTGCACCCTCCAGTGATCTATTCCTATAAAAAGAGGACTTTGCTGCAGGACGTAGGCATTTGACATAATCCCATTTGCCTTCCAAATAAGATGTCCCTTCAGAAAGAACATTTTTCTGCAAGGAACATTATATTTACAAGGTTTATTTTGTTTGCAGGTGTATTCCCACTAGTAACTTTTCCACTGCACCGTTTTTTTTTAAAGGTCTTGTTTGGTAGCCAGATAGCCGAGACTGCCTGTGATAAAGCCAGCACAAGTGATTAATAGCAAAGTCTCTGCCATTTTATTATTAATAGCAGTGTGTTGACTCAATTAAATCCAGCCTGCTTTTTTTGGCAGGCCTTCGCAATTATACATATCATTATGGGCTGCAGCCCAAATGCATCCTGGGAGTAGACCAGAACTCCACATTAACTTTTTCTGGCTCTCTCTTTGCAGGTTGGCCACTGTAACATGTGGGCTATAACCAATCCAGGCTGCTTCAGGGATGGCAGAACAGAGGAAGAAGGACAAATGGTGGAGGTGAGGATCACACCTAGAAAGGGCACGCTCCCCTACAGCCATAAACAGCCTGGCAAAGATGTCCTGTATCCACCCCTCCACACTGAACCCCATAAACACAATGTAATCTGTCTGGACAGTACCTATTACCAGCAGGGGTGATTTTCCAGCACACTGAGGGGTGTGTTCGGTAATCCCTTCCAAAACAGACTTGCAAGCAGCTTGGCCTAGCTTGAAGAGGCACTGAACTGAGGTTCAACCCTTTATTTTGAAAAAGGCTCCAGCAGATTGTGTTTCCTGGTGGTGAGAGACTGATCACCTAGTAAAGCTGGAATACCCTAAACTCAAAGTACCCCAAAGCATGCAGTAGGCATATTCTAGTGCTGAACATACTTGCTGCTACCTTTTGAAAAATCCCAACTAGCCTACTGGGAGGAAAGCCAGTCATAGACCTAAGGCATAAGACTAGGACCAAGTTAAATTCTCAGCACTGATAATGGACTCCGTGTATGACTCCAAGTGATCCTATATATACAAAGTCCTGGGGCACTTTCTGTAGCCTTCGAACTCGAGAGTTCCATGAGTTATTCAGATCACTCATTATGTGGGGGCACCAAGCTTGGGTGCCAAAATGGTCAACAGAGGGGTACAGAAAAGGGTAGGTTGCCTTACACTGAGTTTTGAAGAGAGCTGGAATCTGGGGACCCTGCATAGCTGGTGAAACGAAGCCTTGTGGTTTTTTCACAGCCTTTTGATATAGCCCATCCATAAATCGATGTTCTGTTAATCATGGGAGAAAGCTCCTTTTGGACCTGAATCTCATCAGACTTGTACATAAAGCACTTGGCACAAAGAGAGTTTGATCCAAGATGTAGGCCTTGTCATCACCCAGATAACAAATCACAGCCATGAAGTGCTGGAGGAACAGCCAGGTCTGGCCCCTTGCAAAAGCAGCATATGTTGATCAGAAGCACTGACCCATCACTGTCCTGTGCAGACTGGGTGGGCTTTATCTTCCTGCAACCTGCTAACCAGAACAGGCAACTGCAGTGATACACTCTAGCATGCATATGGTCTATGATATTTCTCACTATGGCTGCTGGATTTTCCTTCCCAAGCCCACTGCTCTTTGCAGCTGTAGATCTGGATTCTTCTCTCCAATGAACCTGGAAATCTCCCACCTTCCTGTAAGCATCAAGGACACCACCCTTCATCCTGTGGCATTAGAGGAGATCCCAACAAGCCACATCTGAAGCCCCACAAAAAAGAGTGGGTCCTGTTTCCCATTACCTCAACACAGGGAGCTTTGCAGCTGAAGGCTCTTTTCAGCTTGTGCTACTTCATCTTTCAGAAGCCCATTAAGACAGGAGGGCACACTATGCTTTCCATCCCAGCTTGGCCTGTCTCCATCTCTGTCATCCATCTGGTTTATTTGCTGGCATCAGACAATCCACAGCTGTGGGGCTCTTGCTAACCAGGGTGGAAGAGTTTAAGCTTGGCCTATAATCTCCTCCCAGTGCCTACAATGCAGTTCTGGAAATAATTCTGCTGCTGGACGAGGGAGTGCAGAGGAGCTCTGCTGTACAGCTCTCAGCAGTGCAGAGAGGACATTTGTTCTCTTCTTTTTTTCAACAAGTATCTCATTTTCATTTTTAGATAGCACAAAGGAGGGCTATGAAGGTGGTTAGGAGTCTAGAGTGAAGCTGTATGAGGAGCAGCTGAGGTCACTTGGTCTGTTCAGCCTGAACAAGAGGAGACCTCACTGCAGTCACAACTTCCTCGTGAGGGGAAGAAGAGGGGCAGACACCGATCTCTGCTCTCTGGTGACAGTGACAGGACCCAAGAGAATGGCCTGAATTTTTATCAGAGAGGGTTTAGTTTGGATTTTAGAAAAAGGTTTTTCACCCAGAGAGTGGTCAGGCACTGGAACAGGCTCCCCAGGGAAGTGGTCACAGCACCAGCCTGACAGAGTACAGGAAGTGTTTGGACAATGCTCTCAGGCACATGGTGTGACTTTTGGGGATGTCCTGTGCTGGGCGAGGAGATGGAATTTGGTAATCCTTGTGAGGCCCTCTCAACTCAGGATATTCTGTAATTGTACGGTATATGTTACTGACCATCTTATGAAGCTGGACAGTGGTAACTGACTTTTTTTGCAAGATATTAGAAGCAATATTCAATTCCCTTCCAAACACAAATGCTTTCCCTATTGCCTTGTAAACCAGCCTTGATCTACATCTCAAACATGACAGAATGGGACTCCAGCACTTCTCTAGAGACCCCAGCCACTGTTCAGTACAACAAAGTTTAATTACCTAGAACAACATCACATATCCTGTTCTAGAGATGGGACTACTGACTTCCAGTGTGATGTCAGCAGTGCCTTCAGGTCAAGGCCTTTTTATTTTTAAGGGCAGTTCCAGAGATTTAGAGAGGCCAAAATTCTGAAGCCCACTGGTAACAAACCAGTGCTTATTACCTCAGCGAATAAGTGTGTTTTCCTCTGAGATTTCCCTTAACCCCAGGATGAGTGACCACCTCAGAGGAGAGGGTGACCTCCTCTCCTGAGAGAGGAGATGATCAGACATTTGTAAAGGTTGTGGCTGTCGCCTCAGGACCAGTTAGTGGGAACTGAGCTGTTATTGCTCCTCTGTTATCAGTTATAGCAGGAGATTCCTTGCCTTGTGGCTGAGACTGCATTGTACCAATGACTCACAGAACATAACTAAACCATGTAAAATGTCATCCTGTGTTTGCCATTAATAAGCTTTCAATTAATAACACAAATTTCCAAGAATACCCTGAGCTTGAAACTCCACGCTGTGCTGCCTAGCAGAGCCAATCAGGGCGCTCTCAAATCCAAGCTGTAATAAAGCAATTTTGCTTTCCAGGAAAGATCACTCCTTGCTGCTGCAGCTGGAAAACCCCAGCTCATATACAGACCATACTACCACACATGGGAAAAAGCCATCCTGTTACTTGGAGGATCACAGGAAAGCTTTCAAACGGAGGTGCAAAGCTCTTCTTTTTAAATATCACAAGACCTGATTCTGCTTACTTGCTGACATGAGTTTCCCCTGATGTACATGGGATTGGTCAGCTGTGCTAAAGGAAAGACAAGAACTAGAGCTGTGTTTAGGAGGGCCATAGTCAAAATCCAATGCATTCAAAATCACAGGCACTGATGTGATTAAATGAGCTGACACCAGTTTTTCTACCACATGTGCAGTTTTTCAACAATCATTGTGTACACATGAGCTTTCTCCTGTGGTAAGCACAAGTAAACAGGAAACCATGGGCAGGTTTAGGCTTGTATTAAACACACATCAACCCTTCTGAAGGTAGATCTGAAAAGCATGACACAGCCTGGCCATGCATATGCCCCTCACACACACAAAGGCAAAGACAAGGCACTGCCACCTATGCAGGCCCTGCACCCTCTGCTACCTGTACACAGCTCACCTACCTGGAAGAAAATAGTTCTCTTTCAGGTATGCAAAGACACTCAGCATCCCCAAGGGAACTCTCTTTCACAGACACACAGAGCAAGGCATCTTCTTTATTTCTGCATTATTTGTGCAATTCCTTCCCTGTATCTACAGTGAGGTACGATCCCTTGCTGTCTGTACACACCTATGTCCACAACATATCCTGTTGGTACGCAGGCATGCAGACAGACAAGCTCGCTCTCTCTCTCACACACACACCTCTCCTACCCCCAGGAGGAACTCCAGGTATTGAGAGGTAATCCTCCCAGCTCACAGAGCCTGGTGAATGGAATAATTAATTTTCTGATGAGCATGAATATCACGCAAAGGCAGCCACACGGATATGGTGGAATGCTTCCAGCCAATATCCATGCAATCCGGATATTTGGATTCACCCATCCTCAGCCTCTGCTCTCAGCAGTGCTGACGGCAGCAAAGCTGAGCTTGCTGCACTGATTGGGAAGGCCTCACGGATCTGGCTGGCTGGCCTGGGTGGTAGAAGACAGGTGAACTGTCGTGCATAGCCTGCTCCTCCTCACCACCAAAGACAGGGAGACCTTGCCAGCTCCCATTCCTTAACCTACTTCTCCACAGGAAGTTGGCACCAACTGCCTACCAACACCCAGCCCCCCTCTGGTCTCTGGGGCAGGGGAGAGAATTGCACAAGCCGCATCAGTCTGCTCAAACTTGACAGTCCTCCCCAGTGGTGAATTAAAGGCAAGTCCCCGATGCAAGGACACGAATTCTCCAGGCTACAGATCAAACTTCTCTCACCCCTAATCTCCACTCATCCTTAAATCAACTTGTTCTCCTCTATTTTACAGTTTAGGGTTAAAAACGCTTGTGTAGGGAGCTTAAAGAAGAACAGGGCATGCTAGGCAAAACAGTATTCTTAGACAGTGGTTCTAACTGCACCCAAACCTAGAGGATTCCCAGTTAGAGAGCTATGACACTCCTAGAAACTAAGATATACAGCTATTGGCTTCCGTGCAAATGTTCAGCCAGTGCTGCTTTAGCGTAATTGACCAGTCTAGACAAATAGAAATAACAGTCTTACCATGCTGGACATCTGAGTCCCAATCCCAGCTCTGTCTTCAGCTTTGCTTGTGTTCAGGGACAAGTTACCTCTGTTCCACAGCTGTAAGATTAACACAGAAATACCTGGCTGGGCTGTTTTGCCTGTGAGCTCAGATCACAAGCTCATCAAGAACTGTGGTCAAGAGATCAAGACAGTGCAAACTGCCATATAAATAAAAGTATCCTTTGCTGCAGTAGCAAAAGCACAAGCATGTGTGGCTAGACACTTGCAGGCATGGTTTTTTGCACATTGCATGTGTATCTATGCTCCTTGCATGGTGCCACACACATCACATCAGCAGTCTCTGCAGATATCTCACCTCTTAAGTGCTTTTACCTTGGAATTCCCATCAGGAAAGAAAATATCTGGCACAA
This sequence comes from Oriolus oriolus, assembly GCA_013400235.1. NCBI lineage: Eukaryota > Metazoa > Chordata > Aves > Passeriformes > Corvidae > Oriolus > Oriolus oriolus. The sequence goes on from VXBT01010111.1 coordinate 551,008, forward strand.
CTCTTTCCAGAAGACTTGAGGCCAGGAACTTACCTATATAGTCTCAGATGGGAATTTGCTGAGGATTTTCACAAGAGTTCAAGTCTGAGCTAAACTTCAACGTGATAAAATCAACTTTCCATTGTGTAGGTTTGGGTTCTATCAACCTTGTGGCTCTGATCCTTCCCAGTACACTTGGTTCTTCGAATTTTTTCATCCACAGTCATGATGCTCAGAAATAGTGCTGGGAACTGGCAAGTCGAACACTTCTTTGTATGTATGAGAAATCTTCTAATCTTCTCCTATTTTTCTCTAAGAGGAGCTAGAAGGAGAACCTAGGGAAATTATTTTACTGTAAAATTGAGGCTTACAAGTAAAAGCAGAGTCATGGAATGAAAAGCTAAAGGTCCTTAGTCATGCTGAACTTGCTTTTCAGCTCCCAGGGTTGTTGCCCATCCACAAGAGCTCAGTATGTCGCTATTTATATTTGCTAATAGGTCCCACAAAAGAGAGAAGGGATTGTTGTGTAAGTCACTGCCCCAGTCCAGAATACACTGGGAAATTCCCACGGATATATACAATACAGAAGCAAACAATGACGTCCAAATATCTGCCTACTAAAAGATACATCTAGCTTTTCAAAGGGTGACATACCAAAGTGATGAGGAATTAGTCAAAATCCTGGATTAGATATGGGGTCAAACTCCACTCTCCTCATGCTAACACAATTTCCCAGCCTTGTGTGGATGGGCTTGCCCTTCCCAAGACACTGGGATTAAAAACAAAACAACAAAACAAACACAAAAAAACCCAAGCAAGCAAACAAACTAACAAATAAACACCACTCCCACCCCCCAAACCCCACAAAAAAAAAAAAAAAAGAAGGAAAAAACCCCCCACCAATTAAACAAACCCCACCAAACTCCCCAAAGGTGGAGTTTTCAAGCATACCAAAAGGGCTTAGGAGTGCAAGTCAGTCAGATGCGTGCTTCTAAGTCCCTCCACTGCTTTGGAAGACTTCCAGCCCTAGGAGTAAAATAAAAGGCAGGGGATATATATGGCTGCTAGGCTAATGAAGCTTAATTTTATCCAGCTTCTATTTATTCTTTGGTTTCGCTTCAGAGCATTGATTTCACATTCCTGCACCTTTTAGATATGCATATATATTTCATAAATAGGCAAATGTATATACACAGACCTGAGCATGGGAGTATGTTTATACATGTAAAGCAACTGGGTATTTACAAGCTGTTTCTAAGGTTATAATATCCATTGCTATTATGAACTGCTTCATTAACCTGTCAATCAGATTGCTTTCTCCCTTTCAGCCCTCTCCTGTGTTACTCTGTGTGCTGAAAGTGAAGCATGTGTGTTTGTGTCAAGTGTATTATTTCAGACAGTACCGACACACAGACACACATGGACGCACGCCCAGAAATTAATATGGTTTCATTGCTGCTTCCCCAGAAGCCTGGCTCTGGCCGACCCTCTGGACTTCGCTAGCCATGGAGAAGCCTCATGCAGTCATTTATCACCCAGCCCCTGGCCAGCGGCACCGGGGTCCAGGCGTTGCATCCCCAGGCAGCCTGGCTGCCGTGCAGGAGGAGGGGCACGTCTGCAGCGTGGTTGCAGTTTGGAAGCACTGCTGATGGACTAGTCCCCAATAAACCCCCCAAAAGTGCTGATGTGCTGAAAGCAGCTGACACTGATGGATCTGCTCTCATCTTGCCTTTCAGTCGGCTGCAAGAGAGAAGAGAGAGAGGAAGAGAAACAAAGGCAGAGATTAACTCTTTTGTCACAGAGCTCTGCAGTTTTACAAGGCAAGATAAAGCTGCTGTCCAGGTTGGGTGCAGATGGGACCAGCTCAGCACAGTCTGTCTGATTCTCTATGGACTCCAGTAGGGGGAAAAACAGCCTGAACTGCACAATGATTTACTGACAGGGCCCGTGCTGCCTAACTGAGCCTTATAACTTTCCTTGCGGTTGCCACCACAGCCAGGGAGACCACCAGGGATGCCTGGACATGGTCCTGGGCCACTGGCTCTGGGTGGCCCTGCCTGAGCAGGGGGCCTGGACAAGATGACCTCCAGAGGTCCCTTCCCACCTCAACCATTGTGTAAGTCTGTGATTCTCCCAGACCTGCACACCAGCCATTAAATCAACACTGCTTGCACCAACACTGCTTTAAGCACCACACCACAGCATCAAACCCACCCGGTGCACACCCCTGAGGTGTGACACAAGCTGCTCAGCCAGCAAGGCACACTCCTGTGGATGCAAGCTCAATAAACACAGATGTCCAGGGGGATTAATACACTCCTGTGTATGAAATCATGGGGTGGATTTTGTTTATCTGTGATGCCAGGCATCAGAATCCCCAGATCAAGTCTCAAACTGCCACTTGTGATACTCCTCGCTAGAGCCAGTCAGAATGTTTTAATATAATTTCATTTAATCGTACCAAGTTTTAGCAAAATTGAGCTGTTTGGGGAATTGGATCCATTTGGCTCAAGTTTTTCTCGTGAATGCCTTGGTTCCAAGGGACCCAAGATATGAATCTCCAGTCTGCATTTTTATGTCATTCAGCTGCACAAGAAGAATTTGGAAGGTTTCCTTCTTCTCTCACTGTGCTAGAAACTCCAGCAGCTGCCAAGGAGCAGGACTTTGAGCTTCCAGATCTCTTCCCTGAAGGACTAGCAATGTAACCACTTGGATGTGCCCCCCAGAGTCACATACAGAGTTCAATGCAAATATGGTCAGAAATTCACCCATCTCTTTCAATGCCTTTGCACAGTAATAGTTAACACTGACAATGTCACAGGTACAGCAGGACCCCAAATTCTCACATGCCCAGCTGTAGGGCCAAATGTCCTCAGAAAGGCAGACTACACTACATTAAGCGTAAACACACAAGGAGATACATGTAATAATACCACTAACAAGAGGGTAACAACAATAATACTAATGCTAATTCTTATTAATAAAAATCTTAACCACATTCTTGTTCGTATGGAAAATCTCATTTCATTTGTAACCTTAATTTTCCTTTATTTGAAGAGAGAAGGTGGGATACTTTTCCTAGGTAATGCTAAAAACATATTCCTAAACTTGATCATTTTCCAGTTTCAACAGAAACTTCCAAATAGCATCTTTCAAAAACAAAGTTCAGATTTTTAATCAAGAAAAAGAGAGACACTTTCATGAGAAAGCCATTTTACAATTGGGAAACACCACTGAGCTCTAACTCTGCACAGCACTAATTCTTGCCTGGATTTTTCAAGCCTGGTTTATCGTGCACTTGTGTGGCACAGTCCACAAGTATTCCCAGGCAAACCAGTCACCAGGTGAAGTACAAATTACCATGAATGAAGGCAGGAGCCAGCCCCAGCTGAACGTTAGGGTTGTTCCAGGGTTTTTGTCAGGACTGGGGTGTTCTAGCGCTGAGCCCTATGCAGCTTTACAAACACACAGAGAGCCTGTCAGATCTGCAATCCACCATCATAAAGCATATCAGTAAAGACAAGTACATTACACTTGGACATGGACACACTCCGAAACACAGACACATCACCACAGCAAAAACTCCTGCTCTCACCTACACTCTGCTGAACATGCAATCCTTCCTGAAATACAAACAAGATCTCCAAGTCAACGAATGGAAAATGTAGGGCTGGGGGGAAGAGCCTTGAGATTTATCTTGTGGGTTTTTTTCTTTCTAATTCCTAGAGAAAAAAGGGGCCTTTTAAAATAAATTTATGGTAAATGCAATGTTTCCTGAGGAAATCTTGTGGGTTTTGCCACATCATTTCAGTTTTTGTCTTTTGCCCCACATTTCCTTTTAATGAAAAATTGTAAAAGCTAAGTCAGACTCCCAGAGTCTAAAACGGGCTTGCAGAATAGTGTTCCTGTCCAGAGGATGATTTAAAATGAAACCTGAAGTAGAGATCTGTTCTAAAGTCTGAAAACAACTTTGAAATTTAAAAGTTTTCCACCACACACAAATAACAATAATAATGTCACCATGCCAAATGCAGACAGTCTTGGAAACAAACCCACCAAGGTATTATCGATCATCTCTTCACATGTCCTTAATAAAATCTTGGTCTAAAATCTATCTACAATATGCCATCTGCCACACACTGAGATGAAATATGGTGTGTGCTCTTGGTATCTAACACTCTGATGAACCATTTGTGAAATCTCTGCAGAATTTCACATTCTCAGTAGCACACTTTTCTAGAGAACTGATTTTCAACCTTAATTTTATCTGTGGGCTCCTAAAAAAAATAGATCTGCCTCTGAAAGGCCTAAAAGACGATCTATAGATTATTATACAGCTGGCTTGAGCTTGCCTTTCTCAGTAACTTTTGCAGACTCACTTAGGAACAGCTCAAGTCCCCCAGAGAGTCCTGTGGACCCTGTAACCAATATTTGGCACTTTACAGAAGGGCTACGTGGACTGCCTCGATTGAGGTCATGGAGGCTTCCAGCGCCAGGGTTAGCTAGCCCCTGGCTGTAAACACCTCTGAGCAAAACCTGTCTTCCTCTCCATCTCAGAGTGCTGACAGGTGCTGACAGGTGCTTAAGCAAGACACTTGAGCAAGGGCCTGCTTTCAAGCACCTGAGGACTGCTGGTGGGATTCCTCGTGTGCTGCAGGTCGGGCACGTGCACAGGCTGTGGAGAAGTGAAGCCCTTGGCAGCACCACAGAGCTGCTCCTGCCATGAGTGCTGCCCAGGCACCAGAGCTCTGTGTCCAGAGAGTGCATCCAGGCAGGAGAGGACTCACCTTCCCAGCCCATGCACCCACCTCAGTGCCCTCCACTCCCAGTGAGACCACAAGGGCCCATTTATTCTAAAGATATGAAATTTGTGTTGTTTCTTTATTGTTCTTTAATGAAACCCTGTTTATTCTAGGCTTTTAATTCTTTCCATCTATTATGTTTAGACAACTCATTAACAATCATTTGTTATCATTAGACTTCAATTTTAAGCTCCTTTTCCCAGAGGAGGCAAGGCAGTACTTTTAAACATATTTGCATCATAAACAATTTCTGGGCCCCGTGTGCCATCTATTACTTCGGCCTTTCCTCCCTTCTTACTCATGCTGGAAGGTGCTGAAAGAGCCTTAGCAAGATTTTGGCTGAGTCCAGGGTAATTCATGTTTCCCCCTTGCCTGGAGCCATGGAGGGCTCTGCCTTAGGACAGCAACCCGGTGCATTAATAGCAAACTCATGAAATCCTAGGTCATGTAATGGTGAGCTGCTCTTTCCACTGGGATTAATGACTACATGCTGCAGCTGAATTCATTAGGGCCTGCTAAAGATAGCGTGCTAGCCTGGGATAATGCGTGGGCCTCATTCTGCTCATTTATGGTTGTTCAGCTCCACTGGATTTAGTGAAGTCATTCCTGATTTGCAGCAGGGTCCCTCGTGTGCATGCTAGATAAGCACTACGTCACACTTTGCATTCACTGACAGCTCCCAGTGGGCAAAAATCTGATCCCTGTTATGTCGGTTAAGTCCAGATCAACATTCACTGAGGCTGCAAGGCATCCCTTGGATATGAAGTAGCATCAGCATGCATGGAGTGTGGCCTGCATGATGCAATTTGCTTTGGTAGAAGGGAGGTCCCCCAAGTTGCATAGAAAGCAGGAAAATAGTCACCATTCTCCTCACGGTTTTTCTAAGTTTTGCCTAGCACTATATTCGTCATATTCTGCTCATCACCAACCCTGACCAGTAAAATGCAAAAGAAAAGAGAAATCACTAAGCTGGTATCTTTTTACGTATGTTTTGATCTCCAAAATCTCATTCCAAATTATGCTCAAAAAATGTTGGACGTGGCAGCCATGTCTCATGTTTCCCACATCCCCGTGAGCAAGCCAGTGACACATCTGTTCAGAAGAAGTTTAACTCTTATTAGTAGCATTGCTAGATCATCTCTGTCAGTGCCAAGTCTTGTGCTGGTGCTAATGCATTGTCGTCTTCATACACTGGAATCTGGCTTTTAAAGTTCATCTGGTGGTGCTACCCCAGGCCCAGTAACATGACAGGAATGCACATTTGGGAGCTGCTGTGTTTCACTAAAGCCCCTGCACCCTTGAATGGCAGTCAAAAAAAATCCGCTGTCCAAAAGCCTCAGCTCTGCATAGCTCTAAGCTTGCCCTCAGCTTTAAAGACTTGGAGGCCTTTCACTCACAGGCCTTTCAATTGTCCAAAAGCCCTTTCACACCACCAAGTGCAAAGGAGGTATTGCTTGCAGCCAAATTTTTCAGGCTAGAGTACACACACAGGAGAATAGCAGGCTGGACCACCACACCTATTACAGCTTTCCATATGGGTGCTTGCAGCTTGTAAGAAGATGAAAAAACTTCATACATATTATTGTGGACTGTTCATGGAGGTTTTACACGTATGATGAACTCTACTGCCTCTACAGTGCTAGAGATCACGATGATCCTTGCTGCAAGGCTCCACCTTGCATGCCAAGTAAAGTCCTGTAATTTTCTATCCTTCCTGTTGTTATTCTGATCCAATTAAAGTCGCTGCAGCTAAGTGAAAAGTCATGATTGGCTAATTGGATTTGGGAAGGCTGAACACCCATCAGGAGCCAGGTTTAATTTAAGTTTCCACAAAATGTCTAAGGCCACTGGCAGGCTAGAAGAGGCAACTACACCCTTGGTTGGCTGCAGCTCGGAGAAAAGGGATTAGCTGGTTGCTGAGAGGGCTCCCTGCTGCCTCGTGTCCATGGAGCTTTCCAATTCCAATGCCTGTGTCAGAGTCTTTTTATTCGAATCCACCTCCTGCAATGGTCCTTTATATATCTCTTCCATGCCCCTTCTAAGTCTCCTGTCCCCAGTCTCATCCTGTAGTCACCATCTCTCATGATTACTCCACACATCAGTGCAGCCCCCTCCCCAAAAATGCATTTCCCATGGTCTTGAGGGGCATTTCTGTGCAAGTCATGTACATGACAGGACCTGCAGTCTTGGATGTGGTGTGGGACTTAAACTTCTCTTGAAGTCAAGTGGAAGTTTTACCAGTAAAGTTGAAGAGGTTCAACACATGGAGAGGTCTAAACACTTCTCCAAACACCAAGTGGCCAACTCCTTCCAGCTGCCCTGGATGCAGACTCCCGGGGTTCCAATCACACAGTGAGATGAATACAATAAAAGATCAATTTTCATGAGCATAAGTGACCAGAAGGCTATCTGTGATATTTCCAGCATAAGCCATTAAAAAATGGTGTGCCATATCTGCTAAAACCCGAAGTTTCACTGAAATTCATTAAAATAATTAATCATATCATAGATTCTGAGGACCTTGTGAATTTTAAGCTTCTAATACATTTGTAGGCTATTTATTCTGATTTAATGCTCACCTTGGAAACAGAAACATTGAAAAGATAACAAACTGAATGGATGACTGATATGCTTACCTGATTCTAAGCACTTCAGAAACCTCATGAAACACGTAATAAAAATAAGAGTTACTAACACTACTACCCAAATGCACAGTTAGCCACTTGCATAAGACCAGTAACAGTCAAGAGATGTATCCTAACAAACATTATACAAAAATAAACAATATGCGAGGTGGACTCTAAATTCTCAGGTTTGGGACACTTTCAAAATACTTTATATCTTTTGGCTTGGCTGTTTACTTTTCTTTCTTTTTCTCTTTTTTTTTTTTAGTAAAATCATGCCTGGCAATTTAGAAAATCTCATGTATTTCCAATCTTGCACCGAAAACACAAGACTAGCAAGATCACTGGGCATGTTAAAAAGCCTGTCTATTAATATTTTAAACATTTGCAGCATCGAATACTTGGAAGAATCACTTGAGCCATCACCTGGCATACTTCTGCTCCTATTGGAATAGAAGAACTAAAGAGGATCAGCCAAAGAAACAAATCCCTCCTCTCCTACCTGTTACTTGTTCTTTTTCTTTTTTTTTTTTTTAAGGAATCATTATTTTTGCTTTGGTTGTCAACGGCAGTGGAAATATACTCCCTGTTCCATTATTTCTAACCCCCTTGAGGATTTTTCAGGTCCTGTTTCAACTGAGACCTTTTTTGCAAGCGTGGCCCATTCCCCTAAGAATGATGCTACTGAGAAAAAGTTGTGTCATCACTGTTTTTACACAAATGCCTAGCACATGTTTCTTTCCCTATGGTCTTGCCAATATTGGACCACAAGCTAGAAATTGCCAGGACCTGAGTTCCCAGCCCCTCCAGGTCTTGGCATTGACTGCCTTTCAGAATCTGGCCCCTGAGGCTTTGCAGTTGGCTCATGAAAAGAAAAAGGTCCCCTCCTTAAAATCACAATCTGTGAAAGTTTGTGTCTTCCACAAAAATTAACATGCTGGACAGCAGATGGGACAAACACATGCTAGAGGCCAGATCCTTATGCTGGTTACACCAACATCGTCTGCAAACTTGAGGGAACAAGGGCAAACAACAGAACTAAGGCAATTAACATGAGCAGTAGGTCTGCCTTCCTGCTAGCTAGCAGTAACAGTTTGGATTTTCAGGCAGGGACAGGGAGCAAGAGAGAGAAATAACTACATTTACACAAAATTTCAGCCCACTCCAAAGCTGTCCTAAGAGGACCCATGCTGTGACACTTGACAACTGATTCAGGTGCTTTTAAAAACCCAAACAACAACACACCACCACACCACTTTGCCAAGCAACAAACTGCCTTTGGAGAGCCAAACAACCCCGAGGGATACAAAGGTGACTTAATTTTCCCCTCTTTTCTCCCAGTCCCTCATTTACACCTCCTCAGAATACCTACTTGTGGTGAAATAATGACAGTGCAGTCTCATGGAAGATTCTGGCAGCATCCTGCAAAAGAGCAAAGCCCATGGTGTTCAGACAGTGCAGAGAAGAAGAGTGTGTAACACATTGCAAAGCACTACCTCCTTGGAAAGTCTTGACCTCTTTGAATGGAAGACCCAGATCCTGAACCAATTTTCTTCCCCTGGCCCAACTGTCCCCTTGATTTTTGGCCTCACTGATTTGAGGACACTTTTTCTTTCTTACCATTTCTCTTTCCTAGCCTCTGTCTGGTCACTCTCTAGGCCAGAAGGACCATGCAACATTGTGGTTCTACCCGAGCCTTCCTTTTCTGAAAAAGTTTTCACATATCCGTCTCTTTAGGATACAAAGTTCCTTCCACTCAAGTTACACATAAACAGCGTTTATTCCATTGTGCTTTTCTAAGGGAATTGGCACTTAACTTCCTGAGGATGCTGTGAAAATTCCAACTGCACCCTAGGAGCTTCAGGGATTGTGAGTCTATGCAGTCAGATCTGAGAGATACTCGTGGATTTCTGACAACAGTAAATTCAGAACAAGCGCCTCTGCTTTTGGATCCTTCAGCAAGTACAGCACAAAGATTTCTGTGCTCCCAGGTCAAATGTGTCTCCTTCATGGAAAGGCTCTCTGGACACATCTGGCATGTTATCAGATTAATTTCCACTGAGCTTGATCCAATGTTCATCAAAGTCAATAGTGACATTTCCTGGGTCATGCTGGAGGTCCAGTAAGGCTCCATACCTTCCCATATGTAATCATTTAATTACCTCACACTAATTACTTCTGCAGGGAGCTTTAAGATTTTCAGTCCTGCAACACCTCTTCCTGATGGTCTCTGGATCAAGCCTTTGCCCAGGAGAAGGCGACTGGCCTGACTCATGTTATAGGAAGGGCTCTGCAGGCCCCTCTTTGTGACCCACAAGAGGCTCAACAGCAAACAAGGGAAAAATATATTTATCATTACTTCTCTTGATCATGATCTATTTCCTGCAGGACTCTGAATCAGGGAAGTCCAGTCACATCTCGGTGTACACACATGCGTGTCTGTACATATGTGCAAAGACAACCAACCCCAAAGGTCAAACAGGACTGCCACTCCAAAATACAATAAAGCTCTCAGCTTAACTTCAAGGAAGAGGCAAAAGCAAATGATCAGAGGGAGCAAGAAAGCAAGAGAGACAGAGATAAAGAGAAAAAACCAAGGGGAAGATGATTTTCTATCAACAAAACAGCAGGGACAAATTCTAGTTCATCTCATCGGAAACATCTCCTTCGTGTGCAAACACTGCCTGGAGCCAACACTAATCTCCCAGATTAAAGCCTTTTAATAGCAATTAGTCCTCTCTGCGCTAACCCACTGGACACTCCACTGCATATTTGGGAAAGGGGGGAGGCTAGAGGGAGTGTCACCAACAGTTTAACTCATAAGTGCCCTGATGTGTCTAAATCCTTATCTTACACACACATTTGTGCACAGGCCAGGACACAGTGGCAGTGAAACGTGTTTGGATTGCAGCAGAGAACGGGACCACAACAGCTAGATGTGGGTGTTGCATGTGTAAATACTCAGGTGAGTTGGATCAAGCCCAGATCCAGGAGATGGTATTTCAGAACGGCATTATGGCAAGCCAGAAGCATTAGCCAGCTACAGTCAGAAGCACTGACTTACCACCAGCTCCAAGGGCTATCCCAGCTGGCAACAAGAGACAGCCACAGGCAACAAGATGTCCTTAGAGCTACCTTCATGCTACCAGCCTGCTGAAGCAGCCTTGGTACTGCTCCTCCCCGAGACACCTTCCACCATCCCTGGAGAAAAGGAAGAGGAGAGACTTTTTAGAATTGTTTTTGGTTGGTTCATCTCCATATCCCATCAAACGTCTTGTGTGATCTCTCTGTGAGTGTTTACAGGAAACACGAGCTGCTGCCCCATCTGGGTCTGGCAGAGGGAGCAGTCCCCACCTCCTGCACAGATTTCTATACCAAGAAAGGCAGATCCTACAGAAAAGAACATCAGATTGCATACCAGCCCCTATTAACAAAGTGAGCAGCTTGGCTGAAATGGCTGAGAGGGGGAAGAGGAAAGTAGAGGACACTGGTGCGAAACAATAGTCTCTGCACAGAGACTCTGAACTTCCCAAATGGCAAGCCAAGCAGAATTTCTTGGAAGGAGCCACATCAACTGCCCTTCGAGCTATTAGACCACACAAACAGGACAGAGGAAAACCTTCCATAAGGTGACTGTAGAGAGAGGAGGAAAAACTATTTTGAGTGGCTATTATCCTCTTCCCCTTCTCTCCCCAGCAGTGGGAGCTGCCAAAACCCCTGCACAACCCTGTGGTGCCCCCCACCCTCTAATACACACACACACAGACACACACACACACCATCCATAGGGGTAGTGCAATTACTATTCAGGCTGGGGGCTGAAGATAGTCTCCTGGCCCTTCTTCTAATGTAAGGTTATTGTAATTGATATGAAGGTAATTGATAATGTGTTACGGTGAATAATGTCTTCAATTTTCTGCTAAATCCCATTTTTGTAGCCATCTGGGCTCCTCCAACTGCCCCCCTGGGACGCAGAGTAATAGATAGTAATTATTCTCAAGTCATTTACTTTTTCAAAGTGTTTAGTGCTTATCTGTTTTACAATTAAAATGGAAACGACCCTGATTCACTTCCTTTCTTTTTTATTTAAATAGCATTCACACACACACACACACACACACTCTCTCTCTCTCTCTCTCTCTCTCCTACACACCCTGGAGCCTGGAGGGTGTGTGCCTGTATGTGCATGTGTTCGTGCATTTTATTGTCATGCAGAAACACACAGGACAGAGGTATGTAGTTCATCATGCACCTTCACTCTGAGGCACTGTGAGAGCACAATCACACAACTCTAAGAAATACAAATTGTGTTCCTTCCCCGCCGCCCCCCCCCCTTGTCCCCATGGTGACAAGCAGAGTGAATGCCTCAAAACACCCCACAGAAACACCCCCAGGGAGGGAGGCATCCAGCACACAACAATGCACACCTCGACATACCCACGACACTACACACTTACCTGACTTTATCTGGGAACCAGATATTTCCATAGGATCAGCCGGTGAACAAGAAATCAACTGTAAGTACATCAAAGTGATAGCATTTTACCCCAATACTGGGGTAAATATAAATATAATCTGTATAAAGATAAACCTGCAAGTTTTAACAACACAGACACAGTTACACCTAGAAGAATACAGCTAATCATATAAATGCAGAAACCCATATTAATATACAGTAGATTCCAGAATATACATGTAAATAAGGTAATACAAGCTATTAAGGATACCACCAATGGAAACTATACTTTGCACAGCAGCTAAACCTATTTCAGTATATGATCCAAACCTCCCCAGTGTTAGCCCCTTTGAGTTCTGCCTCAGCTTGTGGTATGCCAGGTAAGACATAAATGAACAAATCCTCAGTGTTCACGGGGATCCACTGTGCTAGATTTAAGGATTTCTGCAACAGTTGTAGCCTAAGCCTCGGTAACCGACGCACAGGAACATCTGCAGCTACAAACTACCTCAGTGAGGCTCTAACAAGGAGGGCTAATAGGAAAATGGTCCAGGAGCTTTCCTGGGGCCAGTATTTGGGTGAGAAAATCCAACTCATTTGAAGCATGCAGAAATAAACCCAGGGGAAATGCTGTTGTTTGTGTGATGGTTTGAGAAGGAACCTGAACCAGTGACTGTGTCAGACCCAGGGAAGTGTGTGGCCCGTAGGGCTTCAGAATGAGATTCTTCAACTAATCTCTGCCAGGCTCTCCCATCACCATCTCTGTCCCCGGCCTACAGGCCGCTCTCACTGCAGCAAAATTACCTCACTGCTATCTTAAAGTTTCTGCCTTTGCCCCAGAGTCCTAAAAGGACATGTTCAGGCAGGTACAGAGTGGCACTGAAGCAGAAGCTGAGGGAAGTAAAGATGGTGAGCATCTTAGGACAACCCTCCATAGAGTTTTACAGGCTCCAGGTTGCAAGCACTCATCCAGAACTCAAATATCAAGCCTTTTAAAGGTGATTGACCACATCCTGTCGTGATTCAGAACAAATGAGTGGCTGGCCTCTGAAAGAGCCCAGACTTCTGTATCTCAATACAGACTCAAAATTTAGGCAACTATTTGGGGAAAACATTTATGGTACTGAATTTGGATTATAAACCAGATCTTCCCAGACATAACCTTGGAAGGCAAATCCTTCTGGGAGACAGGACAGGAGGAACCAGGTGCTCCATCCCATTCTTTTGCTCCCCAGCTAGAACAGTTGCTGACAGAGGCTGAAAATTTCCCACAGCAAAATGGAGGACAGACACTGTCCCCAGGATGGTATCTTACATATTATTCCCTCTCCGAAAGCCAGGGTACCAAGCCATTGCCAATTTCAGCAGATGGATGAGTCAACCATGTGTAATTAATTTAATTTTATATATATTTTTTTCCCCATCTGAACAATCAGATGACAGCTTTCACAACCAGCCCCACAACCCGTATCACCACCATCCCAGCAGAAATATAGCCAAGGCTTTCTTCCATTCTCCCAGTAAGTCGCTGGAGCACTGCTGTCCTTTGCAGTCAAGGTGAGGGTGGCCCAGGGCTTTTCAGCAGAAAGATCCTGTTGTTCTTTTGTTCAAGTTTGTAACTGTTTGGGGCTGTGTAGGCTTTTTCCCCCCCTCTTCCGTCTCTTTCTGTTTCCTTTTTAATTCTTTTTAATGACTTTCCCGATGCAATCGGCAGAGGACCACGCAGAGACTGCTTCCCCCTGCTGAGAGGGAAACAAGAGTGAGGGAAAAGGGCACCAAGGGAACTGTTCACATCCTCTATTCATCTCTGCCAGCCTCTTTTCCCTGGTGACTAGCCCCACGCAGCCCAGCTGTGTGGAGTTAGCATGGAACAAAGCAGAACCTGAACCAGGAAAATCTCATCCAGCAGCACGGAGTCTGGCTGTGTCAGCTATGTGAAAGAAATCCAGGGTGCCTGACCCATGAGTGTGGCCCATGGGGTCCTACCACAAGGGCAGCAGTGTGGGTTGAGGAGAGGAAAAATGTGTTGTGGTTTCCATGAGTCCAGCAGAAGTCCCCCAGACAGGGAGAGTGGCTGGAGCTCACTGCTCAGCTATCAGGAAACACACATGAGAGCTGCACCTTGGGAAACCTGCTGCTGGGAAGCCAGTGGGCATGAAAGAAGCAAGCTTAAGACTCCTACAGTACTCACAAACTCTCTAGTCCAGGCACTCCCAAGCAATGCCATCCTTTGTTCCAGCAGCTCCCCCAGCTCCAGCCTGGGAATGAGCTCAGTAGAAGCCAGATGGTACTTCCTCCATCTGCTCCCTGGCACTTGGCTGCGTGTACATCAGGGAGCAGGGTGACTAGCTGGGCAGGCAGGACTGCAAGGTGGAAGCACTTTGCAAGGAAGCAAAGTTTGCTCCAGCTGGTTGCTTTTGGTGAGGACCAACCCCGTCTCCCACAGGCTCCATCTCAGCCAGTTGCAGGGAGCGCCTCACCTTGGCGAACAGCCTCTGGGCTGCGCTGCGTGCGGGACAGCTCTGGAAAAGCAGCTGCTACCTTAGCAGGCTCTCCGGATTGCTGCTAACGATCCATGCACATTCCAGGGTTGCAGGGAGAGGGGGAGGGCTCTGAGCTGCCAGTGGCCTGGGCTGGAACACCAGGAGCTGGTGGCTGGTGGAAGTGTTGTGTGTTTACTGCACTACCTCTCTGCAGGGGACACCGCTCCCAGAGCGTCCCTCCTCTAGGTGGTTTAATCCTTAGTTTTTCCAGCACCAAAGAGGAGCTATGATCTCTGTTGCACAGTATAACTGTTGTTTGATTATCAATTACCTTCCAACCAGGAAATTTCAAAGCATTTCGTATCCAATAGCTTGCTGCACTGCTTTCTCTTGGGGGAATACATAGCATATGCTATATGTTTTCACTGATTCTTACAGTTTTCCATGAGGAAAAAGGAAAAACCTCAAAGTCCAAATTCCTTTGAAGTTCCCACTTCCCTACCAGCTTTCAGGCAGATGAAATGAATGGACAGAAATGTATAAATGTAGGCTGGGAAAAGCAACGGAATGACGCAGGTACATCCCTGTTGAGACAGACACATCCAGCCCATCCTTGTCTGACGTATATTCTGCGGCACCTCCAGCCAAGATCCCAGCAGCTGCATGGGGGTCTCTGCTGGTGCTTCGATTCTCCATGAGTTAGCAAAGGCTTTCACTACATCATCTCTGTCCATTCTACAGATACTTGTTTCTGTTTGTTAGCAGGTGGGCACAGAAAATGGCTGTTTACCTGCTTCTTGATATCATTGATTTGTACACTGAGAAACTGGACATTTTACACCCATAGTCCTCTCTACTTTCACATAAACCAGTTCCTTAACCTTTCCTCACAGGCTGGTTTCAAGCTCCATGGCAGCCTTCAGCACTATAGAAGACCACTGCAGCAGGCCAGAGAGCTGCTGGGACCTCTCGTGTCTCAGCAGTGACCCCGGCATTGATAAAAAGCAGACCCAACATTTTCTTACTGCAAGAGTGCAACATTACTGACTCCCGCTCAGTTTGGGATCTGCCCAATCTCTAAAATATTGATCAGAAGTAGTTTCAGGCCAATCCCCTGAAAAAAATCCTCCCTTTTGAAGGAATAACTGTACCATAGTTTAGAGCCATGTTGTGTCCAGGCAGCAGTAACCAGCAGAAGTGGGAACATCTCCCATGCTGGGACCTGACACAACCACAGCCCGAAGGCATTATAAGGGGAGCAGGCAGTGGAAATCAGCTCTGAAAAATCAGAATATAAGTTCAGTCAAGAATGACTGATAGCTGGAAACTGGTCTTAAATTCAAGCTGGGGTAAAAATCTAGGGAAATCCCAGGGCTACACTTCCAGATGAAACACTTGTTGACAGCCATTCTCTTTCTGACCTAATGGACTGGAAGAGAGGAACAGAGAATCTGAAACCCTCAGCAGATTACTTCCAGGTCTTGCTTTTCTCTTGCAATACACAGTATGTGTGGATGCCAAGCAGCAGCAGGGGAGAATCAGAGTGGTTAGACAATGTGCTTTCCTTCTGCTCTACCATCCTACAGCAACTCATCCTGGTGAAGAAAACCAACAAGGAAAAGACCTGAGGTTGATAAAAGAAGAAAAAATGGAAATGGGAGATAGCAAAAGCTATATTTTTTTAAATATTCTTGAATAAAACTGTTCCTAACACAAGAATAAGACATTGGCTTTATCAGCAACTTTCTTCACAAGATCTTAATTAATAAACCACATTTTTCATTTTCAGAAGTTTTGGAAATTTCAGAGGAATCCTCCATAAAAGCAATTCAGGAACTGCCAGATGTACAGCAAGGAAGTACCTTGAAAAAAGTTCCAAGTGTGGAAGCCTCTCTGCAAAGATACTTAAACAACTGGGTTGAAATAGCAGCACCACAACAAAGTGTAGAAGGGTATTTACAGCAAGTGACTCTTTTCTGCTCACTGCAATATATTTATCAGTCAGTCTTTTCCTTGATATGTGGTGCAATCTCCTGGCCTCCTGCAGGAGTTTCGGGGTTGCAGATTGACAGACTGTTCTAGGTGCAAAGCCAAACCAATTACATCCAGGTAGACACTGAACAAACTCAGAGTTGCACAACCCCATGGGCCTGTCCAAAGGAAGCAGAGACAATGGCAGCACAAATGTCCCGTGAACAAAGCAGCAGGGAGATCTGGCAGATCCTGGGCCAGTGACATGCTGACTGTTAGCCAGCAGCACAGCAATGGTCTGTGCAGTACAGCAATGGCCACTCATACCCACAGAAGTCCTGGGGCTTTTGAGCCAGGACAAGGCTCTCAGCACAACTGTTGCTCTCAGTGCCCATGAGCAGAAAGTAACACCAAAACTTGAGTGTCCTTAGCACGGCACCACGGCACAGACCAACCAGGACTGCTGCAGCCTGCTGCACAGCTACCTGCCACTTCCAGACACTCCAGACCCATCCTAAGCTAAACCATCCCACATCTTTGCTATCCTTTCCACTGGAAATTCCTCTAGTGAGTAACTCCTGTTTTCAGACCACAAGGCCGAGCCAAGGTCAAGCTGAGAAGTCAGTGCATACTTTGGTGTCCGGATTAACAAGACCCATAGTGGGTACGGCAGAGGCTGATCCACCAACAGCCACTCATCCAGCATTACTGGATGGCCCATGGACAAACTTAAATAAGCCTTGGGCCCATGGGTGGAGGTTGCAGGAGAGACTGGTCAGGTTAGTTAAGGTCTATAAATGTACAAAACTTTTACCAAGGGTGGATACCTTTGCTGAGCTTTACCAGGAATTCAGGTGAAACTCAACAAGGACCAAGAAAGCTGAAAGAGATTGTTTCTTTGCTTTCTACTGTCAAGAGCTGGACCAACAGATATCCACCCTGGAAAGCAGAGGGAACTTTCAGAAGCTGTGAAGTAACCACAAAAGAAAGTGGCAGTCTCCATGTTGCCTAAGTTTTTGGCATAGTCCCATCCTTTTACCTGTTCTTTGGTTTCCACAGCCTAGTAGATAGGCTGCTAACACTGATTTTATGGGATGCTATTGGAGTTACAGTTCCCCAGTACTGCTTCAGGGAGAAATTAGTAGTAACCCTATGTACCAAACTGGACCCATATGTCCTAGGAGGGATGAAAATCTTGGCAATGCCACCTGCTCCATTCTGGTGGGAGGGCTGAGGCATTAGGAAAGCTGAGACAAACTGCAGCAGTGAATTTGTGCTCCTGCCATGTCTCATTCCACCCAGGACATCCCCTTTCCATGTTCCCTGAGGATGGGTTGCCCACTGAAGTACCTTCATGATGAAGGCAGCATGAACACAAACTTGATCTCTCTTGTCACTTGTTAAGACCAATGCATTCCTCAGACCCTATGTCCAGCTCTGGAGCAATATTCACAGTCTCCCATGGACCAGTATGATCCCAACCCTCTCCCTCAGGAGCCTCATGAAGCCCGTATTAATCCTGGGAACACATCCCAGATCCAGCTGAAGGCCACACCTTGATGGTGTGGCCTTCATCACTTGATGGAGCAGGGCAGCTGTGGCCATGAGCCAGGGCACTGCACTGAGGTCAGCGGAGGCTGGGCAGGAACTGAGGCAGACCAGGGCCTCCGTCCCTGCCGAGGTCTTTCTGCACACGTCTCTGCTCTCCTCCAGGCAGGGCAGCACCCCGAGGTCAAGGTGCTCTCTCTCAGTCCCTTTCCCCCTGACCTCCATCCTCCTCCGCACCCGCACGGCGCTGGACACAGCCCCCTGCACAAGGCAGCTGCAGCGGCAGGGTGGGGATCTGTCCTGCCCCCTCGGCCCTCGCTCTCCTGCTCCTGCAGCCAGGGAAGCCCGCTCCAGCCTGCCCGGGCTGGGCCGAGGCAGGTCATGGATCACCCGGGGCGGGGGCTGAGGCGTGTCCCCCCAAGATGACTTCAGATGCATTCCAGCGAGCCTGGCAACCTCCCGCACACACAAATAAAAGGAAATGAGAAACTTGGCAACAAAGAAACTGGCAGGGAAGCCACAGAGGCACACAGGAACGGGAAAAGAGATTAAACACAGGCTCAAGAGCCCCAGCGTGCTGAGCCTTCCTCTCTAAAGCCTCCCTTTAACTTTGATGGGGGGGCACAGGAGTCTTCTTTTCACTTGAAAGGGCAAGAGGAGGGGCTGGATAAAAGGGATCCAGCATTATCCGGAATTGAGAGCACAAGAACGCGCTACAAAGCTTAAAAAAAGAAAAGTGTAGGCACACAGCTTCCCTATATACTTTCCTTGGTGGAAATCAGGAGCTGAGATCTGAATCTGGCCAGAGAAGAGATCAAAGTGGAGACATTACAGGAGGAAGTTTAATAATGCAAAATAGTTTGATGAATACTCTTCCCAAGTTCCTGCTTTTTTTCTTTTTTTCAGCAATACAATACCATGTATTTGAGGCCCTACAATTTATAATGGCAGACACTGATTTATATTGATACTACATGCTATCTAAGAGTCCATCCCAATATATTAGACCACATAATTGTGTTTCTTTGTGTTAGGATAACTCATAAACCTGCTGTGGTGCTTAGACTTTTGTCTGGCAGTGGAACCATTTAAATCAATCCACTGCAATATTGAGACAGAATTCACCTGCAGTGTGCACCCCAGAGTCTGCAGTGCACTTCGACATCTGCTGTAAGACCAAGTGAAAAGCACGTGCTTTGCACATCATGAGCTGTGTGGTTTCCTGTGTGGAGTATATATGTTGTGGAGCTGACTGATCACCGATGTAACATCTGCCTTGCTCTTCATGTATCATTAAACTTCAGGCACTTAGCTGGATCTGGAGTTGGGAAGAAGACAATCCTTTCTATCAAACAGATAGATCCTTTCAGAAAGTAAATGGGAAACACCCACAAAAGCCCCACACAACCCCTTCTCTCTGGATGAGAAAGGACACACGCTGTCTATGCAGTTACAGCAGTATGGGACAACAGGCAAAGTATTTGCATCAGGCCTGAGAAGAGCCCAAAGCAGTTGTTCCTCCAGAGCTAAAGCCTGATTCCTTGGATGAGCTAGTTTCCTCTTCTGAAACACACTGGGATGTCAAATGATTGTTAGTAGAGAACCAACTCGTTCCTTCCAGACACACATCACAAACTTGGAAGACGATCTTTCTTCTTGTTCCTTAAAGAATCACAGCAGGTAGAAACCAAATGTCAAGGGGATCTATGGGACTCAGAGGCCCTGTCCCAGCTCTGAACAATCTGGCTGTATAAACTACCCTGGCCTGTGTCTCAGGGCTCCAGGAGCTACCTTCGAGGGTTTTCTCCCAAGCAGACACCATCTCCCACTGATACACAATGATCTCAGTTTAACAGCAGTCCAGCACCACAGATGCCTGACTAAGCATCCACATACCATGAACCATCTCAGTAGGTGGGCTGGGACAGCAGTGAGAAAAGAGACCCATCTGGTATACTTGCCTGGTGATAAAGTGAACCATGGTGACTGCAAAGTTTAAAGTCCCTGGCCATTCTGCACAGAGGAATAGAAAGCTGGTCAGATATTCATGTGTCCTCTTGGAAAGGTGGATAGCAGGTCTTTGTTCATACTCCACATCATGACTGGTTCAGACAGCTTGTCAGAGGTGCCACTCTTTGCAAGGTGCCTAAGGTCTATGTCCAAGCTTCTTCTGCTGAAAAGAAGGGGAAATGAAGCATTGAGAAGCAAATTTTTCTATGGGTTCTGCAGAATTCAACATCAGATGAGAAATTTTCCTTCACAAGTTCATTCACAAAAAGACAAATCCTGCTGGTTCCTTTAAATCCCTAAACTCTGAACAGACAGAGGATTTCCAAGTCAAAGGGATGGATTCCTGACTGTATAAACACAGTGGTTCTCAAGACAGTCTTATGCTGATTCAATGGACAAAGAACATTTTCCAAAATAGCCATACATTGGAAAGTTCAAGCAGTGGGCCAGTCTTTTCAAGGCACTATGAAGCAATCAGAGTAAAGCTGGGATACTTCTTTCTATTTCAGCTACTGTATTTTGGTACCTGCTCTGGACCTGAATTTCCCCATCTGCAGAATGGAAAATAGGTTCCTGGGCTTTAGGCTTGGTCCTTAGGCCTGTTTTGCCCAGATCCCCACAGGAGCTTTCATGCACAGCAAGTGGATGCCAGTGACTCTCCATATTCACACCATATTCCACCAGGACCCATGTGCAGGGCTGAGTCCACCTTCATGTGGTCCCACCCTCCATACCTATGCTTACCTGTGTTCAGAAAACCTGAGCAAAAGGGTGGGAGCATAGGACAGAAAAGAGGAGGAGCTGGGCCTTACCTCTGGCTTAGACTTTCTACAAGATGTAGGGACAGAGTTCCAAAATGCTCAGTTTTCCTTTCTGTGAAACACGTGAGCTGTATTCTTAGCCTCCTTTTGCTGAGGGGGTAATGCTTCCTCTCCCACCACTTCAGTCCCCATGGCATGCACCACCAGCCAGATGGGTTGAGAACTGCGACCACTGTGTTTATGGCTTCTGGCCCTCTGCACATCTTACTTAATCTGCAAAAATACAAACCTAAAACTGAGCTCCCTGGCCTGGAAAAATAAGGCTATTGGAGCTGCCCTGGCAAGGCTGCGTGGCAGTACTGTGGCATCACATCTCTGTCCTCATAGGATGTGGGCTGCAAGCTGACTCTGCTTAGAGAGAACATTAACTACACCTCTTTATTATTGAGAAGAAATTTATTGGAGACATCCTTCCCTCTCTCCAGCTTCTCCTTTACCTTCGCAGAAAAGTAAACATTTAATTTTTTTTGTTGTTAATAGATTTAATGTTCATTTGTCGGTAGCCTAGGGGCAGGAACGCATGACATTTCAAATAATTGTTGTTTCGGGGGTATCCTCTGGAGGAAAATGCTGCAAAAGTGTGGAGAAGATTTAAGTAAATTACTGTGTCAGCTTCTATTTATTCCTTACATGATTGCCAGAGGCAGGACTGCGAGATAACCATTAGACGCCCAGCCATAAAACAGGGAAGCAGAATTTCAAAAAGCCCGAGTGCCATTACTGGAAAGTTAGTGTGTAACATGTTAAATTATCCCCAAAGTAGGGGGATGTAGGAGGGGGGAGCCACGTGTCTAAGAGTGAGAGAAAAGAAAAAGAGAAGAAGAGAGACTGTGTAAGTGAAGGGAAGGAGTTTCTCCATGAGGAAGGAGTGAAAGATTAGATAGATAGATTAAACAGATAGATGAATATATAGATAGAAAGAAGAGGAGGGAATGAAGACTCGGACAATTCTTAAGTCCAGCTCTGAGGGCCTGCCAGGGTGCTTAAGGACCTTTGGAGCAGGTGAAACCACTCCTTTTCCAATAACCAGAATAGGCTGCAGTCAAGGCAGGGGATGGTGTCCCTCTGCTCTGCACTGGGGCAGCCCACCTTGAATATTGTGGGCAAGTTGGTAACTGCAATATAAGATAGATATTAAGCTATCTGGAAGCGTCCAAAGGAAAGAAACAAAGACGGTGAAAGGCCCTGAGGGGAAGCTGTATGAGGAGCAGCTGAGGTCACTTGGTCTGTTCAGCCTGGACAAGAGGAGACTGAGGGGAGACCTCACTGCAGTCACACCTTCCTGGTGAGGGGAAGAGGAGGGGCAGGCACTGATCTCTGCTCTGTGGTGACAGTGACAGGACCCAGGAGAACGGCCTGAAGTCATGTCAGGGAAGGTTTCGGTCTGATATTAGAAAAAGCTTCTTCGCGCAGAGGGTGGTCAGGCACTGGAACAGGCTCCCCAGGGAAGTGGTCACAGCACCAGGCTGACAGAGTACAGGAAGTGTTTGGGCAATGCTCTCGGGCACATGGTGTGACTCTTGGGGTGTCCTGTGCAGGGTCAGGAGTTGGACTTGATGATCCTCGTGGGCCCCTTCCAACTCAGCATATTCTGTGGTTCTGTGACAGGTCCCTCTACCCAGAACAATCAGCTTCCCTTATCAGATCTGCTTCACCTCCCACCCCTCAACTGTGGGACAGTATATCACCCAAAGGATTGGTGAGGGCCACAGACAGCCCCAGCATTGCTGAAGACCATGAACATTGCTGCAAGGTGATGCTCAGGCTGAAAGTTAAGCAAGTCTTGAAAACAAAAGGAAGTCTGTCTGGAGGGAATGGGAAATGCTCAGGTTCTGACATGGAAGCTGACAGAAAGGGACTTGCCCCCCACACCTAACATTGCTTGTTGTGTCCATTTGCGCTGTTCTGGACAGATTCTGCTTGTCCTGCACAAGCTTCCTCATCAACCTCCCTCCACTCCTGTTTGTTACTCGCACTCTACAGCTCAGCTCTGCCCTCTGACTCATTGCCCAGAAGCTGCTGGTTCTCCTTTTCTTTCATTGTAATTTATTTACATCATGAAAAACAATTAAGTTCCAAAAAGTCTTATTTATCCCAGAGATCTGGTTTTATCTTCCCCAGCATCATTCTTCATTTGTTCCTGCCACTGCTTAATTTTTCCTCACTTTTTTGTCCAAGGAAAGCTTGGCTGTGTGGGAGCCAAGGGGCTAATAAACTTGGGACTGGGGCCCTGTAGCCCCAGGCTCTCCACGCCAGTGTCTCTGCTCCCACCCTCTCACATACAAGGGTGGGAGTCCAACCACCCACTCAACAATAAATAACCAGGGAGATTCTTTTTTTCCTTTTTTTTTTTTTTAAACGACTCACAAGGAAGACTTGCTGGTTAAATCATTGCTAACTCTCAACCTCCTCAATATTTCTTTGCTAATAGACTTCAGGTTTAATTGAAGGATCTTCTCTGGACTCTGTCTAAGGCACCATTTTCTCTTTAACCCCACCGCTCACAGCCTCACAAAAGCCAATCCATTAAGGGTCTTCATTAGTTTGAGCACCAGCCAACCACCCAAGCGGCAAAGGTCAAACACAGTCACCTGTCACAACATGGCAGTAAAACTACTAATTGTATGGGAACAAATGAGATAAAAAGATGGTACTATTATGCTATTTGATTTATTTTGTTTCCAAAGAGTCATTTAAGACTAATTTACTTTGCAAGCTATAGAGTGGGCCTGTGTGGATACAGATTCTTCTGTGAGCCAGTGTGGGTATGTGCATGTGCACATGAGTGTCTCTCTCTCTCATGGATGTACACACACATGTGCACATACAGGGGTCTGAAATGCAAGTCTAGGGAACCATAAAGTCATGGCACCATAAAGACTTCCATTTTACCCTTCATGCAGGAAGAACCCCACGTCACATCAAAACAGCTCTGCACACTGCAGTAGTGGCTCAGAGTCAGTCACATCAGCCCTACTGCTGGCAGCTCAGTTGCCCAAGCACCATTCCTCAGCATTCCAAGTGCAGTCGCAATGTCTGAAGCAGCCAGCGCAGGATCCCATTTTGGAAGGGCACTTGCTTTGGAAACCGTTCTTTACCTTTTTGTGCTCAGGAGGAGAAAATGTCCCACATGCCCTCTGGTGGACACGTGCCACGTAGCAGCTCTAGGATCAAAATGGGAAGGTGGAAGAGGCCATATTTGTAGGTACAGAAAGAAGTCGTCTCTAAGTGATGTTTAAAAGCTTCCTTTCTCTCCAGCTTGTCCTGGGAATAATTTTCCCAGTACGTGTCTGTGATTGCCAACTGAAAAAATATGGGCTTTCTGAGACACAAAAAACACAGCCCAGCCTCACATGTTTGTTGGAGGTGCCAAAACAGCATGGCCACCTTCACCACCAGTTCCCCATTACCAGATGGGGGTATCATTTTTCCTGGAAGAAGACATAAACAGTATTTCTGGAATACAGGCCTGCTTACTCAAACACAGGACCCAACCTGAGGCTGTGCAGCCACCCTTCAGTACGGCAGACCAAACATCACCCAGGATCAGGACAAAAGTTTCCATGGCTTTTAAAAGACACTTAATGCTGATCACAGCTTTGATATTGAATAGAAAATCACCAAGAATTCTCTGAGTAGAGGTGAAACATCCAGGTACTTTTCAAAGAACAGATCTTCACATGCTTGTGCATTAGGGACACTGCCTTGGCTACTTTGTGGTTCAGATCAACAGTTTCAGGGCAATGCAGGGAAGACAACAAGCTCTTGCAACACCCAGATGTGGGGAGACATGACCTCCTCACAGGAATGAGATAGCTCCCTCCTGTGCAACCAACTGTGCGGTGTGATACATGTCCAGACTTGATGAGCAGAGTTGGCAGAGTGGGAATATTTCCATGAAGACAGAATTGTAATTTCTGCTTTTCTTTGAAGTTTTTTGACCATCTCTGTTCATCAGGGAGTCATGTAGATCACCATGATTAATACATGCCATCCCTCTCCTCTTTGGGGGCTCTCAGAGTCCAGAGTTGATCTTACCCTATGTTTTCTATTCCTGCTGAAAACAGGAAGGACCTTGATCATAGCTTTGTGTGCCTATGGTGAGCATTTATGTGAGCCAATACTATCACTAGGGACCTGAACTGCATGTCTGCTGTGCTTCTGCTCCCTCTTCTCCTCATCTTTTTTCAGTTTGTCCCCAACCCCTTTATCTTTGCTCTGGTCTCACTTCACAACTCTCGCAGTGCTGAGATAGCCATAGCAGACTGCTTGTCTTCAGCAGCCATCAACATGTTACAGAGGATCCCACCAGCCCAAACTCATTAGCCCTTAGCTAACAAAGGGCTCATGAGAAAGATAAATTCCCTGAGCCCGTATTTAGAAACAGACATTGCCTGTCGTGGGTGAGAAACAGGCTCCACCGAGCTTGTGACACATCATCACAGCTACCAGCAGGACCCCACAGTGGAGCTGATTTCTGGGTAGAAGGGAAAATTAGAAATTTTTTTTTGCTGGCAGTGGGTCATCTGCACCTTTTAAATGAATCCAACCAGCTCTAAATTTGCTCAAGAACTGGAAGAAGGGGAAGGGAGGAGGATGACAACAGCATTATAACACTTCTCACTTTTTTGTTATTGGAATATTATATTTCAATTCACCTTTTCTTCTGTCAACATTTGAAAAATAATAAACCATACAGAGCCTTCTGAGACTTTTTCCTCCCATTCCCCAGATATTCCTGTAACATGAGAGGGTAAGCAGCATTTAACAGCTCCAGTGGAGTCCAAATTAGTTTTTCTGGCAACCAAATGCAGTGTCTCCTCCACTATGCACACACACACACACACACACACATCACTGCCTAAAGCATTAACAGATCCTGCCCAAAGCACAAAGCTAAGGAACCAAAAGGATGCAATGCCTCGTAGTGTTAAAGCCCCTAAATACACATTACATTATGTTATCAGCTTCAGTTACACAATTTCAACTGTATTTCCAAGGAAATGGCTCCTTAATCTAGGGCTTAGGATGGTGTTTCCTTAAGAAATGGCTCTGCCCTTATTTTCTCTTTGTTCACTTAGGTGCTAGGCACTGCACAAACCTCTTTCTGAAGACTGAACTGTACCTTTCTTTCTCCTGTGGCTTTTTTTACTGGTGTTCATAACAAAAGTGGTCATCTGCCTTTCTGAGTTGAACCCACTTTATCTTCCAGGAACGGGATTTGTTTTTCCCATTCTAGAGACAAGAAACTGATGTACACAGGAATTAAGATCCAAACACATCTGATGCATTTTGTAAACCCTTTATGTTTTCAGTGCACTTAACTCACTCTGCAAGTTCCACAGTTTCCATTATATTCAGCAAGGACATCTGTGACTCAGAGCCACACCCCAAGACAAAGCAGGGGAAAGCATGACCCTAAAAATTAGTGAATTATTACTGGGGCAAAGTGACTCATCCAACAGCTCTTTGGAACTTCCCTTTCAGTAACCATGCAATGAGCATTTCTTCACCAGACCCTGACTCATTGAAGGTTCAGTAAGTAAAGAGGCAAAGGCCATACAGATGAATGTCTTTCACTCTACTCCACTCCTGAGCACATCCAGGTTGAGAAGTGTAGAAGCTGGGAGTGTTATTTAAAATGTTTTTAACAAAAGACTTGTCTATAAGGAATAGACAGAGATGCCTGACAGAAGAAATCAGATCTGCACCACACTAATGCTAACCACAGTGAAAAAAAATGCTGTTTTGATGCTACTGTAACTCTTTTATGTATGTATGTGTGTGTGTGTGTGTGTGTATGTGTAAGGGGGGAAAAAAGACATTCTTAGCTTGCTTTTCCAACACATATGAAAACTACAGACTGTCCCTCCTCAAATCAAACCAAGAGAGAAAAGACCAGGCACTACACTGTCAAGAATAATTGGCTATGCAAACACAATTTAGGAAGCAGCAGATTTGCAGAAAAGTATCTTGGAGTGATGATGAATCACATCCATGAGTCAGCTATGTCAAGCTTTTCAGGGAAAAAAAGCAGTCACCACGCCAGGAATATGAACAGCAGTGTCCTTTGCCAGATATGTGAATTACTCTTCCCTCTATAATCTATCCCAGAAAGGCCTCCTTAGGTGGGCTGCTTCCATATGGGGCAATCTAAGCAACATGTAAATTGACTCAGGACTCTGAGTCCTCGGAGTGGGGAACATATGATGAGACATCTGTGAAGATGAGATGGATGACCAAAAGAACAGGAATTGTTTAGTGGGAGGAAAAAGACTGAGGAGAGACATGGCAGCAGTTTACTAATAGGTGAAAGAAGGAAGGAATAAATTGTTTCCGTGTCACTGACAGATACAAAGAGAAGTTATGGACTTAAACTGCAACAAAAAGAGATTTACTCTGGACATTGGCAAGAATCTTAGAGGAGTAAGTACTGCAATAGATTTGCCTGGAGAGAGGAGGATGACTTCAGTGGGGTTTCTAAGGATGGATTAGACAAACATCTGTCAGAATTGCTTACGTAACTGTGATCTCTCCTGTGAGCAAAGATATAGGCTAAAGAACTCCTAAACAAAGCTCAGCCCTCAGAAAATTCCAGCATTGTGATCCAGAGCATGGCATGCTAGCTCTGCTCAGAGAAACATATAATATGAAATTGTGAAAAAATTCTATTTTCCCAGAAGATATAAATTAGTTAATAAATGTAAAACTTCAGCTAAGCAAACACCTAGCCTGCAAGATCTGAGACCTTAGGGTTAACAGTTGACAAAATCATAAGGAATAGAAAATAGCAGTTGATAATGAGAAGATTGGGCAGATCCTAACAACAGCTGGTACTTTCAGTCTCCATTGTAGCTCAAGAGACTTGTACTGATTGAAGAAGCCGTGGCTTGGGGAGCTGATGAGAAGTTCATGGAACTACTTTTCACAAAAAAGCTGGGATGGGTGAGAACTCCAGTTCAAGGCCAGTTCATCCCAACGATCCCGTGAATTCTAATCTGATTTTGCCTGTTTATCAGTGGCCTGTTTGCAGCCAGCGGGTCTCTCCAGACCACGGGGTCTTTTATGTTGTGATGTTCCGGACCACCGGAAAGCTGATAGGGCAGCTCTCCGCTCACCGCCTGCGGCCCCGCGCTGCAGCTGCAGGACGGGACGCTCCTTCAGCACCGCGGACAGCGGCCCCGCCACCAGCCCCGGGCGCCGAGCGCGCCTGCATCCTCCGGGGAAAGGGGCCAGGCTCTTCCTCGGGTCACCTCCATCCCAAACCGTCTACCAGGCAGTTTGTTACGGGGTAAAAAAAAAAAAAAAAGCAACTTGATTTATTCAGGGTTACTTTTCGTGGGCTGAAGTCTGCTCCAAGGAAACACTTAAATCTGAATGATGACCAATTCTAAAACAGAATTCTAAATTATAGTTTAACCTTGCAACAATTTTGGATCTAAAATAATTATATTGAATGAAAGTGTTCCTACCATTCATTATTTTAGAGGAAAAAAAAAAAAGAAAAACAAAGAAGGAAAAAATAAAAAAACCAAACCCCAAAACAAACCACAAAGCTCCATACTGCTGAAAGGAAATGTCCTAGTGTGATTTTGTTCCCATTGTAAATGGCACCAGGTCATTAACCAAGCTAGTTAAGTAACTCACCAATTTTCTAGCCATCCTGCCAACCAGAAAACCAGCCTGTTACTTGGGCAATCAGATAATTGCATTTTACATTTTCAAATAACCCTTAACAATCAGGAACTAATTAATGTCCATAACACCCCAATGAGCTATGAATGTTTACTTCCAACTTACTGATAGGGAAACTGAGGCAAAGATCTTTGTCCCAGGCTGCAAAACCCATCCAGAGCAAAGGAATAGGTAGAAAAGCTTCTATTTTCTAGCCTTGTATCCACTCCATTCCCTTGGAAACACATGAAGGATGCTTTTATCCATATGATAAAGCTACCAGCAACCATTGAATCATCAACTAAACCATCAGTCAGCCTAATAATTAGCCAACTAATTAGCAACCACACAAAGCAGATTCATTTACTTGGGGTGCCATCCAATACTGTACGAGCAGGAAAGTTGGATGGCAGGATCTAAACAAGGAGTGGAATAGCAGAGCTTTGCCACACGCCAGGCCCTGGCCGGCTTGCTAACAGGGAATAGTGGTCAGCTTTAGGCTCTAGCACTGCAGCAGAGTTTCTTGGTGACCGATGCACACAGGTCCACATTCCCAGGTCTTGCTGGAGGAGAAGGGGATCCTCTGGCTAGGGGAAGGGAAAATGAAAAGCCAGTTTTGAACTCGAGTCCCAACATTCTTTCCAGGGAGCCAGGGGCAACACATAGCTTTTGCTGCATACAGGGAGTAGGCAAAGTTTCAGCCATCCAAGTGATAAACTTTCAGTGTAGTGCAGTGTTGAGAGCCTGGTAAAAAAGGTATCTGTCTTTATCACACGGGGCTCAGTGTATTACCCATCTTCCTGTTCAAGTCCTTCCTACTAAATCCATTTTCCCACATGGAAACTTCCAGATCCCTACTGAACTGAGAGGGATATAAGAATATTGAGAGCAGGGAGAGAATCTCCCAACAGAAAATGTGGCAGAGAGGAAAAGTTGAGCATTTGCATTCAGGGTGGCTGGGGAATACCAGTGCGCAGGATTAGTCATTCAAGCAGTCTGCAGTCAGAAAGCAGCGGCAGTGAAAAGTCAAAAGGTCTATATGAAATAGAAAGGTTTTCTTTGCAGGTAAAGTCTTCAGTGTGAAGCACCTAGAGAGTTTATTTTTTTGCGGACACATGACTGTTATTTTAGTTCTTAGTACCATTAGTAGCCTCTTAACTTACAGGGAAACAAAATTTGTATCTTCAAGACCACTCTATCCACTAGCCAAGAGACCTCAAATGTCCAGCTAAAAATGTTTGGGTTTAGCATGAGGTGAAAAGAAAATAGAAGTTAAATTTATATTTGAAGCCACTTTAGATCCTTAACTCACATCATCAAGGAGTAAAAGACTAATTGGTAGCACTAGGAAAGAAGTTGTTAACTCTGAAAAAAAGTGTGTGAAAACCAGAATTTTGTCATCATCTTCATGCAAAATTTCCTCAACATTTGAGTGATTTCAGTAGAAATTTCTTCCAACAGAGGAAAAAACCTTAAATCACATGGACTCCTGAAAGACCAAGGCCACACCAGCAATAAGTCTGCAGGACAGAGCAAGGTATATGACGTTGTACATTTTATGCTTCCTCCTCCTGAAAATCAGAGTTAATTTTTCCAAGTGCTTAATGCAAAAACATTTTTACTCTGCTAATCAGCTGAACCAGGTAATTTTTTCCTCCTTTCAAAGCAAGATATTTTATTAAAGCATTTTGATCAGGCTTGAAGATGTAAGTCCAGACTCATAAAAGATCATGTAACTATGCCTTAACCATTTGCAATGTGTAAGCTGAGCTCTGCAACCCACTTTTAGCTCCTGCGAATTGCAGAGTGCAGACACCATAAAGGTGGGGTAAGCTGGTTCATTTTGCCTCCTAGCTGAGGCAGGCTGCAAGTGGAGCTCCGAGCAGCTATGTGGGTTTAGCTAATGGGAGATAACTTCTTATATTGTGATGCACTTGCAATAGTGACTCCAAGTATTTGCTTTAGGCTTACCCTCATTCTAATACCATTAAAATGGTGTGGCTCAGCAGTTCCCAAAGGGATTATCATGAGCCTCCATTTGAGGAGCTCCTCATTTGACCAGCTTCTGAGAATGGGTGTTAGGCTCACCAAGTGCCCAGTGGACTCATCCCCACTCTCCAACTCCTCCAGCCTGTTTTGCAAGAGAGAGTGAAAGAAATATTGACACAGATTCTCTCCCCTTTTCAGCATGCAGAACTGCCAGGACTCTCTTGGGAAGCTCAGCAATCTCCCTGCACCTCCAAGGCCCACAGAGCTGTTTGTCCATAGTGCATGAGGAGCAGGCTAGTAGGGAGGCCAAGAACCATGAAGTAGGCTCCTGCAGCAGGAAAACCTGTGTGAGGATACGTGAAAAATAACCCTGACTTGCTAATCCTAGCTGTGAGCAAACAATTAGCAGGAAGCAGAGGCAAACAGGAAAGCTGATTTAATTATGTGACACTGATACAGCCAGTGAACTGGAGGGAAGGGAAGGGGGGAGGCAAGGGGGGGCAACCGGGGATGTGGGGTCAAAACAGTTTGTAAAAATCTGTTTCACAAAAGCTGTTGTTCCCCTCGGGGCAGAGAGAGATTACCGTGGCTCAGTGTCTATCAAACACGGGAAGAGAATAGGGCCAGGGGCAATGAGACAGCTTCCGAGTATGAAGGGCCCTTCTTCTTCTCCGCAGCAACCAGCAGCCTGCCAAAGAATTCCTGTAAGCTCTCGGCGGCTTTGTGTGCCTGCCTGGGCTGTGGGCAGCTCTGCAGCAGGCCTGCCTATTGTCGGCAGGGCTCAAAGGGAGCAGGGGAGAGAAAAGGGGAGCTGGGGGGAGGAAGAGGGTTTAAGGGGGCTTGTTGTTATCAAAGCCACAGAGGTTATTGTGCTGGAGCAGAACCACGCTGCTTCTGAGCCCCTTCAGTGGGGCTGTTAATGGAGGCGCTGCAGGGAGACAGAGGGTGGGATTTGCTCCACGTAAACTCGCTGGGGTCTTCCTCTGCATGCGCTCTCCTGGCTCACACCTCTGGCTCGGAGCAGGCGTGTGGACAGGGATGAATGGCCCTGCACCCTCCTTATCCATACCCACCAGCATCCAAAGACACCTGCCAAGGGAGCTGGGCTCACAGACACTCCCACCAACACACCTGTGACAGGCACACACAGAGCACAGAGCAAACACCCCTGCTCGGCAGAGGTACCGGCCACTCAAGGCTTCAGAGATAAATGAAAGCATGTCCACATCTGCAAAGGCAATAGTTCATCGCTGAAGGCATCTACAGCTGGACATACAGATACACCTGATGGCTCGTATGCATGCCCTCAACATCTGGGTCCTTAACCCTAACACACCGTCAGATAAAGCCATGCACAACAATATGAAGGCACGATTTTCCTAGCAGCCACAAACAAGAAAGTCTCGGGGCACTGTGTCAGAGATCATGAGCACATGGCAGAGTTAGCACAAGGGATGCTAAACCAGCTTGTTTTAAAAGCTTCATTTTCACCACAGGAAGGGAAGCTGAAGGCCCTTGGGGAGCAAAAGCCTCCAGGAAGGAGCATGTGAGCTGGGGTCTATTGTCAACAGCTTTGCAAACACTAGTGCCACGTGTAACAGTATCTCCCAAAACACTGTGCTCCAAACAGCCTCCAAATACCATGACCGACCAGAGGAAGGGCCTGATCCTGAAGCTGGGATATGCCTCAAGATACCACGGAGACAGAGTGAGCAGGATGGAAGAGCTGGATCCCTGCTCAAACTCTAGTCTGACTTGGATCAGGGCAGCTGAGCCAGGCAGTTCCCAAAGCCTGGCACTCTAGTGCAACAGAATCCATGACGGACCCAAACTCCTGCTGAGGGAACCAAGCCATCTAACATGAAATCACAAAAGAAACTTGTAATGGGAACCAGAGTCTCTATCTCCTTATCCCCTTAAACTTTCAGAGGAGAAGTAGCAACCAAAGTCCTTCCAAGGCACAGAGGGAGGTTTCACATGCGTATCAGACCCAGAGCTGACACTTTGATGAAAATGAGAAATCACAGAGGTCTGACCCTTTTCATAATCTAAGTTTGGCTGTAAAAGCTTATCATTCTGAAAAAAATTTGACAAAACATTCTTTCTGGATCAAGAAACCTCCTTCATGCTCATGTCAACCAGGTTGGTGGAAGCTTTACTCCACAGTAGCCAAATCCACACCTGATCACAGCTCAGGTCAAAACAGCCTTCACCTGATGGGCATGGATGGTGGAGAGTTGGTGCATTACACAGCAGCCAGACCCTCTCCTGTTCCCAGGGTGGCCCCACTCATCAGTGCCGGAGCGATGATTTGTCCCAGTGCTGATTCACCACTTTGGTGCTAATCGTACCAGCCCAGGCTCACAGAAACACTCATAGGTGAGAGACCCACGCACACAAACACACATATGCATGTGTGGGGTGAGAGTAATTCAGTTGCACCCAGAAACAACTTCTTCCCTTCTCCTCCCACTTCCACCCCATCGCCCAGCAGATGCCGCTGAGCCAGCCCAGAGAGGCAGGAGGGGAGCTGGGAAGAGGGATGAAGAGGTACCCCAAGAGGGAGAGCAGCAGCCTCCGACAACCATGGTAGGAAAAGTAGGGGGGCTGAGACTGTGGGGGAGGGGATGGAGGCAAGGCAGGGAGGGCTTCTCATTGTGAGGGAAATTTTATTTTTAACAGATGCTAAGGCAGATGGCACAGAATTAACAGAAAATGGGAGAGGAAAAAAGAGGAAGAACATTACTGGCTCCAGAGAGAGTGGACATTAAAAAAATAAAGAATAAGGGAATGAAAACAAGTTTAAGTACTCTCTCCAGAGGAGGGGGGGAGGGAAAGCGCGAGGCAGAGCAGGGACGAAGCAGCGTGATAATAACCAAAGGCGTGAAATTGCAAAAGTAAAATTTGTGGCACTCGGGAGGGGCTGATAAGGCCCCAGCTTCATTGCAAAACTCACTCAGAAATTACTGATGTGATGTTTTAGCCTTTATCATTAATAATAATCGAGAGTGGGGAGTGGGGTGGGGGTGACTGAAACAAAGAGGGAGAGAGATTGCATGAACATCTGAAACCTGGGGAAGGAGGAAGAGGACACAAGAGGAGACCTGGGGGAG
>VXBT01010111.1:584501-645969 GCA_013400235.1 Oriolus oriolus
GGAGTGGGGAGGAAAAAAAGGAGTCCAAATAAGGGGGGAAAAAGCATGAGAAAGGAAAGGAAAGTTGAAAAGGAAGCAATATTGGCCAGGAAAAAAAAGGAGGAGGAAAAAGCCGGAGGAGGAAGGTTAAAGGACATGAGGAGAACAAAGGGGGAAGGCAGACAAACACGAGTTGGGGAAGAAAACACCAAAAAGTGAGAGGGGGAAAAAGCAATCAGGGGGCGAGAAGAGGGTGAATAAAGGAGAAGTGACAGCAGAGATGAAATAGTGGGAGAAGACAGACTGTAGGACAGGGATTAAGAGAGGGGAGACAAAGAGATATGGCCCTGCCGCTCTCCTCCCAAATTAATCGAGGATACATCAACCCAAGCCACTAAAACAGAGCTATTATGAATGGGTTAGTCACAGGTGGAGTTAAAGGCCTACAGAGGGATATTAGCCAAAATTGAGTGGCTTTTAATTTCTTTCTAACGAGAGATTGTGGCTGGGGAGCCAGACACTGCCTCGGCTTAGCTAGGCCTGAAGGCAGCTAAACACAGGAGCCGGCAGCTTCCCACAGCCACGCTAAACCACAGGCGAGCTGACCTGTGCCGTGCACGCAGCGAGCTGGAAAAGGCGCGCACGGGCTGACCTGCCCGCTCTGCGTGAGCCAGCGGCACAGCCACGCACCACAGCGTGGGACACGCGCGGCAAACCCACGTGGGACCCACCGCACCGCTCTGCCTCCTCTCGGCTCCGCCAGACTGACAAAGTTCCAGCGCCTCGTAACCCAGCAGTGAGCTCAGGTGATTCACCCTGCCCATCAGGGCTTGGCTTTTTACTGGAAGATCCCCCTGCACTGCAGCCTCCTCATTGCCCTCCTGGAGAGACCAGGGAGCTTCAACACAAGACCGGGACATCTGGGTTCTATTTCTGGCTCTGCTGCTGGCAATTCACCACATTTCTCCATTTTCCCATCTGCTATCTGGGAATAATGCAGTATTGTTAAAACTAAGCACTTAAAAATGATGAATCAGACCATCCCCTCACTCCAAAATCATGAGATTGGTTTAAAAAAAATCATGACATCTTCTAGAAGGATAGGGCCATCACACACCTTCAGAGAACTCACTCTATTGCACTCTAGTTTCATAAAAGATTTAAAGAGAGTTTAATTTTTTTCCCCGGAGCTTAAAGCTCACAGCTCATCAGGGCACATGAAGTTGGGGAAAAAAAATCTTCAGAACTGGTGATACTATGTAACATAATTTTTTCACCCGGTAGCTGTGTGCAGATTTTCCATGAAAACCTCTTGCTTCTCAAAGTATAAGTTCATTAAAACCAAAGGGAGTCAATTTCTAACAACTCTCTCTCTGTGAAGCAATTTCAGGGAGGATCACAAAAAAAGAGCGGTGGAATCATGGCAACATGCAGCTCTTAACATTTTCTAAACAAAAACATTTGTTTTATGATTGAAAATTACTTTCATTTTTAAGTTCTAGACCATTTAGGCTTAAAAGGGACTTTCAAATGGTAAAAAGTTGCACTGGGAACAAAATATTTCATTTTATCCAATACAAAATTTTGGGACTAGGGTATAGGAAAAAGGAGATAGGATCAAGATGAGAATCAAATTATTCCTTTGTGAAAGAATTACTTTTTTTTTAGTTCTTATCCCATTTTGGAGCAGAAGTATCTGCAGTTTACAAATTCTCATAGAAAAAAAATATTTCCTGCCTAGATCCAATTTCCATCTCTATGGAGGTGTTTTAAGGACTGCAGATAGTGTATGCTAAGTATTCTTAATTTATGTATTTATTTCATCCATTGCCAATATGTCCCACCCTAAATAATCCACATACACACCTTCATCTCAGTGCTGTTCAAATACTCACACACCTTCCCCTTTTTTCAGTCTGAACCCAGGCTTGCTGGTGATGGTTGCAGAGTTTACTCAGAAGTGGATGTGCTTTCAGGTGAAAG
The DNA here is from genome assembly GCA_013400235.1 of Oriolus oriolus. Lineage (NCBI taxonomy): Eukaryota > Metazoa > Chordata > Aves > Passeriformes > Corvidae > Oriolus > Oriolus oriolus. Next base: position 586,464 of record VXBT01010111.1, read on the forward strand.
ACACAAATCAGATGAGCTGGAAAATGTGTGCGACCTCTAAGCCAACAAAAACACTTCTGCAGAATATACGTGAAGGCAATCCCACAAATCAGGGTGAACTCGCATGACACTGGCTTAGAAGCACAGTGGTACATGCTATGATACAGGGGGTGCTGTTCATGGAACAGGTATCACATGTGTGCTAAGTCACAAAATCCCAGAGAAGCTGCTCTCAGTGCATGGAACAGCACATGAAACCTGGTAACAGCAGCCATGTCTAATGAGCAGAAGTCACATCTGGAAATCACCTGCTAATTCATCTGAGAATAATTCATAAACTTAAGAGAGAAACAATCTTAGTGGTGAGGTAAATCTGTGTCACTCCTCTGGATCTTACAGACACTTGGATGAAGCAATGTTATCCTTCTAATGAAAGAGCCTGCAAAGAGAAGGGACAGCGTTCACATGAGGATGCCACTCTGCTGGGACAAAGGACCCAGAGGCAGGGTTGCTGTATTCTGTGCTCAACTCATTTTCAGCACTTTGTCTCCAGCTGCACCAGAAAACAGGAGTAGCAGCCAGGTGCCTCTGGTTTGGGCTTTCATTCAATTGAAACTTTGCAGGCTGATTTTCTTTCAAAGACACAAGAGGAAGATCCTGCACATTCTTCTTTTACACAAACATTTAGTTCATCTCGGAGAAGTCAGCAGTGCTGTCGTCTGCCATGTCCATCTTCTGAGCCTCCTTCACATCTCCAGCTGCAGAATTTCTTATCTGCCTATCAGGGATACAGTCCTGTGGCACAAAGTTCAGCCTTCAGGGATAATTTACTTTCTCACTAAGACTGAGGGACCTCAAAAAATATCTTTATAGTGGACGAGAAGAATGGTATCCTAGAGTGAGAGTGTCTCAGGAGACAAAGAAAAGCAGACACAAGTGATCACATCACATGGAAAGTGCACATGAAACAGAGAGCAGGGGGACAGGGCTGCAGAAGTCAAGCATCATATAATGCCAGTGTACATTCTTATTCAGAGACCTCAGACTTCCACGTGAAAGTTCTCCAGCTTGCTCACTCACACAGGAGCACTGGCTGAGTTCAGTGTTCCTTGTTGATAATTTTTCTGCCTCGTCTGTCGGCACGGAGCTAAGACCATTGCCCGCTGTCACGAAAGCCTTTTTCAATAGGCACCGTCCCCCCTGGGCTGCCAGCTGAGGCTGCTCCCTGGAGAGCTACACCCCTCTCAGAGTCTATTAAAGCTCAATTACCCAGGGCTGACTGGCCTCGTTGTCTGGCAAAGGGAGGTAGGATGTTCCTCTCCCTCCCAGGGTCGGGGCTGCTTTACTATGGCCCAGCCAGATCACATCTATGTATCAACTTAATAAGATCAAATCAAGTACAAGATGTGAGGGGAGGAAGGCAGTGAAAGGAAAAACTGTAAGAAGGCAGCTCAGAAAGCCACCAGCGCCTGCCTAGGCAAGACTGGCCAGCCCAGCGATGACAAAGGGCACATTGCTGATTTACACTGCAGGCACAATGGAGCATCTTGATTTACATCAGCATGGACCTCCTGGCCTCACACACCCTGTCCACCAGCATCTTCCTGTGCCAACCCAGCACAGCATCTAAGTCACCAGGGGATGCAGGGACCAAAACCATTCTCTCCTGTGTCCCACTTCCATTCTGTTGCCACGCTGTTCCCAAGGAGGTTCTGCATCTTCAGCAGTCAAGTCCTGGCCTTCCCTACATGCTGAGAAAGAGCTGTCACCAACACCAGCACAGAAGTTTCTATCAGCGATAAATAGCTTCCCTCCCACCTACACCCTCCCTCTTTGGATGTGTCTTCTGGGGTCTGAGTCCATAGACAGAATTATACAAATAGATCAGTCATACAGATAGCAGTCGTGTTTCATTTATTACTCAGAATCCTTATGGGCAAAGAAAGTAAGAGAAGCTGAAAAAACATAAACCCATTTATTTTGTTCCTCATCCCTTAAGGACCCATGTTTTCTAAAGCTGCTTTATTGGCAGAGAAGGTGGGGGTGAGGGAAAGGAGGACACACTGATACACGGAAGGTCTAACTTTGGGATAGCATGTCTCCGCCACAGTCCACAGGACTCTGAATGTCACACAGAGATCAAGAGGTAAAAGTCTCAGGTGCCTCTGGAAAGAATCCTTTATCCTCATCACACAAGCAAGGAAACTGAGGCAGGGGAGAAGCCTGGCAGCCATTTACAAAACCTCTCAGAGATGTGCCTGAGTGGAGACAGGTGAAGCAGGGCCCCCTAAGCACCAGGCTGCCTGTCTTCCTTGGTACACTGTGACACATGCCACCAGCTGAGGAATGGGGGAACAGAAGAGAGGAAACGCACCAAATGCAAACTATTCACAAGTGTCACAGACATTCAGTCCAGAAGGGTCTGCACATTATCCCCTCTCCAAACTGCAAATCACCACTCACCTCCAAGACAAACCTGAGAGCTCTGGTACAAGGCATATACCAAACACAGTGAGTCACACGGCAAGAGTAGGCCCTGCTAAAACCTCCCCTATTCCCTGTTTCTGGTAGAAGTCAGTGGGAATGCACTCCAGAACTTCTTGTGAAAACTCATTTCTAATGCTGAGCAGGGAGAGCACGATGTAGCAGTGCATGGAAACATGGATGGCCCAGCCTCTCCAGCCCAGAGATGCACAGAAGAGCAGGGCTGGTGCACTCCTTGTGCATTCAGAACACCAGAGGCCTCCTGGGTGCAAAGTTGATCTGACAAGAAAATGCCTGAACCCCAAAGCTTTTTCTCTTGCCTTGAGTTAACAGAGTATGCCATGCAGCATGCAGCAGCATCAGGACCTGGCCAGTTTCACAGGGCAGGAAGGAAGCATGTGCCCTGCTGCCAGCTCTGCCAAGCCTCCAGCTTTCTGCCTTTTGGCAGAACTCCAGAACATCCCTCATTCTTCTGCAGAAGTTTCCTCACTGGGACCCTACAAAAAACTTACTAATTTTCTGACTTAGACCGGTGAGGTCATCAAATGTTTCACTTCAGAGGAGAGAAGCAGACAGAGGAGAGATGTAGGTGGGCATTTGATCTGGTAAAGAAAGCATGGACTGGGTGAATGCCATTGTCCATGAATGGAATGGAACAGATAGGAAAAGCAACAAATATTCCCATGCAAGCTGGGCATCAGCGATGATGGTGACATCTATCAATCAGACACTGGTTCCACTGGGATTGTGCCTCCATGGGTACGTTTTCCAGGAGGGCCTGCTACATATCCAGTTCCCTTAAAGGTAGCAGCTTGAGGAGGTTATGGCTGCATGACCAGATCTGAGGAAGAAAACAGAGTTGATGTGTGCCCTCTAGTTTGCACAGGCAGTTGTGACCAGAGGTGCTGGCAATTTTCATGCCTTGGCAGCACTGCCACACTGGGCACCACAACACCCTGTCTCCCAGGCACAGGTACACACAGACATGAGATCCAAGTAAGACTGCTGTCACAGTCCCTTTAGACCTGGGAAAAAGCTGGGTTGCTGTCTGCAGATGCCCGCTTTCCTAGCTTCATTCTGGACCTTTTGATACTTGCTGCTTCTCTTCAAACTTCAGCATCTGGAGTCAACATTTTAGGGGATATGAATTTGAAGAGGAAGGTGTGGGAGGGCAGAGGTTTAGCTGTTTTTTAGTAGAAGAAAACCTAAGAGATTCAACAACCCCAAAAGGCAAAAATATAAAAAAGAACATTACAGCAAAGCCAGTGGGGTTTTATTATGTAATTTACTGGCTTTGGCTCTAGACATGCTGAACAAAACCTCCCATCAAAAAATCAACCCAAACTTTCCACCTGCACAAAGAGCATGGAAAGTCCCATCTGTGCCAAGGCCAGGGATAGTGGAAACATCTTGTCCCCTTCCCATTCAGAACAAGCACAAAGTGAATCCCTGTAGACCAAGCTCAGGCTCAGATGCTTCAGTTAAAAGGAATTGTACCAGTCTGGTGATTGAGAGAGAGATAAAGCTTCATTTAAGAGGATTTTTGGCTTTGTGCTGTCTATGGTTTAAAACCTTCAGAGCCTCAGAGGTGAAGATGTTCTTGCTGGTAAAAGAGAAGAGATAAAGCCAAAGAGGAACAGGTCCAGCCTGCCACACACTGATGAGGGGTACTTCCAAGGAGACAACATGTACCAAGAGAGCTGCCCAGCTTGATCAGCTGCATACTTGGTGCACTGAAACCCTGCTGAAGCATGCCTTGACCTGCAGTGGACTTGAGCAATGGCTGGGAAACTCCAGAAGAGCACCAGTGCAAGAACACTCTGCCCCACAGTGTAAGAGGCAGTGAAAGGCAGGCGAGGTGAGGCGAGGCAGCTCAGGCTACCCAACAGGCTGGTGGAAAAGAAGGATTGAATATTCCCCCACATGCTGCCCATGCCCATTGCTCCAGCTGCCTCCTACTGAGGAAGCACGATCTGATGCCACAAAGCACCTTATCCCTAGCATTGACACCTGACGCAGCCACAATGGGCATCAAATTTATACTCAACTAAAACTGTGGCACAGTGCACTGCCCAGGAAGCCCTGGGTGCCACACTCCTAGATGGAGACTTAAGGCAGCCTCTTTTGTAGAGTACCAAGCAAAATTACCCTCCCTGCCCCCATCCCCAGACATCACTCCCTGGAGTTTTACACCAGGATCACAGGCACATGAGGGAGGGATGGGGACACAGAGAGGCAATCTCCCACCAGAAACTGTGTGGGGAGGATTAAAAAAAAAGAAAAAAATATGGAAGAGAAGCTGTGAGCAGAGACAGAGAAAGAAAAAAAGAGAAAAAGGAGTGGGAAGGGAGAAAGTGAGAAAAAGAGAGAGAGTGAGAAAAATGACAGGAGCTGAATTTTCGGCGCCCTCACTTTAAATCAAGATAAAAGACTGAAATGGAAAATAACAGTCCAGAGAAACCCCTGGACGGCTTTGGGCGTTAATGGAAACACATGGCTGAAGGCTGTAGTGTTGTCAGCTTCCCCGTGCTCTGACATTCCTTTCTGATAATCCGGCCTGCCATAAAATTAGAATAGCAAATACCTCCTGACAAAGATGCATGTTTCCCTCTATTGTGCCATCATAAAAAAAACTCCGCTGGTGACTCGAGGAGCCGCAAACTTCAATTTAAATTTACAGTGCGGCGGAAGGAAAGTGATATGCACTCAAAAATTTTAATAACCTATTAAGTTACGACTTCAATTTCATTTTATGAATATTTTCCTTGGGGAGCAGTGCTATCACAGAGAAAGATAGAAATTTAAAAAAGATAAATAGTGCCATTAATCTCCAACATTTCTCTTCCATTATCCTTGAAAATTAGGAGTTATTTTTGTTCAGATCTTCATGTAATTAGCTCCCTACACTTGATTCACTAGCCAGAAAATGACCATGTTCAGAAAATTAAAAATTTGTCATTAAGTGGAATTTAACATAATATCATTTATCTTTATCTATTCCCCAGCTGACAGCAGGAGCCTTGGAAGTGATACAGGCTTCTGTGTCAGAGAGTAGAGGCAAGTCCTCGACATGAGAGGGAGAGTGCAGGAGTGTGGGGGGAGGCTATAAGGATGTGGGAGAGGGGGAGCATGTGAGACAAAAAGGAAGCAGGAGCTGGAGTCACAGGAAGAGGGGGAGAAAAGGAGGAGCGGGGCATGGGAGGAGAAGGAAAATGCGGCGAGCAGGCAGAGGAGCAGGGCAGACAGCCAGGCAGGGTGAAGGGTGGAGGAAGGAGCAGGAGAGGTGAGGAAGGAGAGGGCAGGGGAGGCAAGGTAGAGCTATCTGCTGAGCTCAGTGGCAGAGCTCAGGAAGTGCCACCATGAAGCCAGCTGGGTGTCACTATGAAAGCAGAATCGGTGGCCTGGTGAAGACCTGACCTGGAAGGATCCCTGAGCGTGTGCACTGGATGAATACCAAGGCACTGGTTCCTGCTGGTGGTTTTCTCTAGATCTTTCCCTGTCCAGCTCACCAATGCCCCATGAAACACAGGGCAAGACCCAGAAGAAATCCTCATCAAGGTCAGAGGAAGGCTTTTGCTGCCTATTAAAGACCTAAAGCCTGTACTGGCAACACGATCCAAATGAACATTGGCTGTTATAAGACCTCATCCTCTTCAGGTGCTTCAGAGTGATCCACTGAGTACTCTCCACCACATCATTATCACTTTGTACAGAAGGAAAACTGAGGCTATAGAACTGGTTTTTGAATTGCCCAAGGTAGTGAGACTGGAAGAAGAGCTGGGATCAGACCCCAGTGCACACTGGAAGGCCCTTAGATATCTTCTGCTCCAACTATTACTTTCCACTCCCTTCCCTCAACAAATCCTGTGTGCACACCAGAAGTGCAACAAGAGCAGCTCTCCAGCATGGGCTGGACTACAAGAAGTCTCTCTGAATCCCTCTCATTGACCGAAAAACATTAGCCTCCTAACCATCTCATTTAATCTGTCTCTCCTACTCTCAGTGGCAAGATCTGATAAAATATCTCTCTGGAGAAAATGAAAGAGAATAGGTGGAAGGAAGGAGAAGAACACCATAAAGCAAACACTATGGGCAGGAGCTATTTTAAATACCTGGCTAGCTAAAAAAGCCAAGGACATTAGCTACTCAGCAGTTCCATCACTAGAGCTTGCGCTATTTTAAGCAAATCTCTTTGCCTCTCTATTCTGGGTTAAAGTTTGGGGATTTTTCCACTCCTCCCAAATAAATTTTGGGTAGTTTTATTTAGCTGGGTTCTCTTGTCCTATATCTTAATTTTCAAACTTTGTGCATAATTTTGTTCTTATTTTGTTTTAAAAGTACAATGAAGTGTATTGGGGAAAAGCCATAAAGATTTACATTTCATCAAAAACAAGCTTAATGACCTTGTGCTCTACGATGTACTCTTCTGTGCTAAACATAACAGAATTTTGCACAAGTGTCTACTGGACAGTGTGTAGTACATCATAGATCTGTACAAGACGGCATAAAACAGCAGAGGAACATTCTAGTTCAGACACTTATCACCATGCTCCATGGTTGTGATTTTTTAATGCAACCTAGGGAGTTATATACAAAAAAAGCTTCTCACAGGTTCCTGCAAGCCGCAGTTGGCAGCTACAAAGTACCAGCCCACGTGCATCAACCTATTCCCTTCTACGTATAAAAGGACAAGATAGGTCAGGATGATTATGCTCATCCTGTAGCAGGACACAGAGTACCTGGCACTGTGTAGTACCTCGAGTGCTACAGCAAGCCAGCAGCAGATCCAGGCATGGGACCCAACCGTCCTGCCTTGTTTCTACAGGCAAGCACACGCTGACAGCTCTGAAGTTTCCCACCACCAGCTGGGGGATGCAATGCTGCTTTATAGCTCAGGCAGCTTCTGTATTCTGGTGCACATGTAGCTGGAGTCAACAGCAGGGCTGGATAAGCAGAGGTCTGTGTACTGGTTTTCTCTGGGTACTGGGTATGGCTCTAGATCAGATCGGATCTTAGCTAAAGGAAAATAGCAGCTACTGTTAGCACTACTAATAGCACTTGCCTCAGTGGAGAGGAGTGTTGTCTCTAGGGATCTGTTCTGGGACCCATTTATTCATCTTAAGTGTACTGCAGCCATGTCTCTGGTCTAAGCACTGACTGGAAGTACCCAACACTCATCACCTCCCACATCAACATCACTGCAGAGTAAACTCCCTCAAACCAGTGATCTGAAATTTCAAGAATCACCTCATCCCTTCAGCAGGCCATCTTCAGACAGTTATCTGGGACAGACACGAGGCTGGAGGGCCCAGGGTGAAAAGTAAGGTTGAGTACATTGGCATAGGAGGGAAATGTTGGTCTTTGTGGAGCACCTCCCCATGGCAACACTGATCTGACCCACAGAAAGACCCATGAAGCATTTCCTTCTGTCCGTGTTGGGATGGGTTTCTGACTGATGCAGAAATCAGGAATGTGATTTCCCCTCACTGCCGTGTTGCCCAAACCATTTTGTTGTGCATCCCAGAGCATGTTCTTTCCATGCTGAATCTCAAACAGCCCTTTCCCTCAGGTCTCCCTCCCACCCTCCCACTCAGACTCATGCTCCTCCTTTCCCATCCCTCCACACACTCTTCCTTTTGCAGTTTGCCTTCATTTTCTGTCTTTGCTCTGTTTCTGCCCTCTCTTCTCCACTACTAGAGCTGTTTGATTCATGGTGCTCTCAAAGCAGAGGAGATGGCCCCTTCTTCTCTTACCCACTTATCATATGATTTACCAAAGTGCCTTCAGTTTGTTTCCCCATTCCTTGACTTAGTAGCTGTCCTTGCTGCTCCCCTTAAAATCAGTTCTCTTCTTCCCCTCCACTGTCTTCCTCTATCCACTTCAACACTTTTTTATACCCTTACAGGCTAAGCCAGAATGCCTCTTCCTCTCTCCACACACAGACCCTGGCCCATCCCCTCCTGCTTCTCCCATTCCTTTCTCATGCTCCCCCTCCTCACCAGAGCTTCAGAACTGCAGCCTTAAAGCAGGATAAATGGATATGGATATCGTACAATAAAACCTTCAGAATGGAGAGTTTTGTGCAAGTGAACAGCAGCCAAGCCTGAGAGACTGAAAATTGGATAAAGGGATTAAAACAGTAGCACATTAACAGGAGATTTAGAGTGTAATAAACTCATTTCATAATAATATGTGCGTTGGGGCTGGTAATAAATCATCGCGGGATCCCTGCCTTCCGCAGTGCCGGAACGAGGCAGTGACCCGAAAGCGGGGTAGGATTTCAGCGAGATGTGGATTAATTTCACAGGGTTCTTGGCCAGGAATAGAGCGGCTGTGCCATTCCCGTACAGCTGCTGCTGTTACTGCTGGCTTTTTGAAAAAAAAAAATCCACAAAAACCCAACAAATGAAACCAAACAAGAGGACCTGCCAACACTGCCTGGCACACATTTGTGGAGAAGGGTACTCAAGTGGCCTTCACCAGCACCACCCCAGAGGCCAAACATTAGGCCAAAACACTTCTCAGTCACCTCCCTGCACAATGTCCTGCACCCGTTCCACACAGACCTGTGGGGTAAGATGATAAAACAGCAACAGGAAAGAAGCCAGCTAGACAGAAATGCTAGGCTAAGTCACCACATTAATGGCCCAAATAACCTTGCCCAAGGCACTGAACTCAAAAGAATCTAACAACCACATGCAGTAGATATTCTAGCGGGGTGGGCAGCCCAAAATGCAACCTTAGGACAGGTGGGGATGGGGAAAGGCTGAGACTCCGACTCACCTTCGCTGCACAAAGCTCATGAAAAGTTACAAAAGCAGTGAAGCCTCAGACCAAGAAAGGGAGGAGAGCAGCATGCTGGAATGTTCCCAGAGAAAGAATACAGATGGATCCAAGCCATATTGCAATTAGGTGAGGCAAGGACTTTGCAGCAAGCGGTAATAAAGGAATAAAGAACAGGAAAATGCAGTACAAGGATCCTGAAACAAAGGACTTGAGGAGGCCTTGGGGAGGTGAGGACAGTTTGATGGTATCTTAGGAGCAGCTGGGGAGCAAAAAAACCCTCCCCAAAAAAAAAGGTATGGAAAAGCTCACAACAGTCAAGGCACTGGTCCACATGACGTGGGATCTGGGCTCTACTTCTTGCCACTGCAGCCATGGAGATTGCTTAGGACAGTCAGTGCTCAGGGAAAGTCCTGCCTTGCTGTACCATAAGCAATAGGAGTGCGGCCTAGAGTGTTTGAGAAAAATATATGTTGGTTGACATCTAATACAATGTTGATACACGTTAATACAACTGGACATCGAAACAATCTGTATTGAATAAAGGATAGGATGGGCCAATCTCCAAGGAAATTCTCAAAACATAAGCCAAGACTAGACTGGCATGAAGAAGGGGAGTAAATTTAGGTGAGAGATATGGAACACTGTGGAGACTGAGGAGGAAGTGAATCACCAGCAGTGCAAAATTCAAATCTTGAAAGCAGACTTAAGAGCTTGAAGACCTGCAGATTCACAGAGATTTGTCTTTGCTGATATCACTAGGGTGAGAACCACAGTGCTTATTTAGTCAAGGCCCAAGTCACAGCTCTGGACTTCAGTGAAAACATTAACCTCTATGCTGTACTATCCAAAGGCAGTGGTAAAAAAAGGTCATCAACTGGCAAATCAGCCATCTGCCTGCATGAGCACATGGAGGATGTTCAAACCAAACAAGCCATATAATTGTTCCTTAAACAGAAGATTAAGCCTTACAAGAGGCCTGGATCTGAGGAAGAATGCTACCTTCATATACAAGTTTTCTTTACCATGGATACAGTGGCTGCTGACAAGCCACCTACTATGCACAAATCCCTGAAATTATTTCTTCGTCAAAGGGAGTTCTGCAGAATGATGCATGTATGTACAGGAGACACAGCAAATACCTACAGCTTTTACAGGACTAGATTGGAAAGTAGGCCAAAGTGGCATGTTTGGGTTTTAAAAGAGGTATTTGACATCACATTGAAGGGTGGATTAAGGGAAAACTCAAAACAAGGAGAAAGGCAAGACTTCAGTAAGCCAGGAAATGAGATTCAATAAGGCAGAAGGGCTGAATGTCTCAGATCTCCTTGAGATTCATTCAGTCATGGGACAAGGAAGGGTCCCCCGCACTGCTTGGAAAGCCATGCCCACAGGTCTACAAGAAGAAAGCACAAGAAAGGAGTGACAAAACATCAGGTCCCAGCAGACTGTTGCCCGAACTCCCAAACTACTGAGGAAAATAAACTACCAGGTTTACAAAATGTTGCAAGGTTTGGATAAAAGCAAACCATTTCATAGTCTTTTCAGAGCAGAGCACCACAGGTAGCCAGTACTAGGTCAAAGGCCCAGCTCTCACCTCACACCTAGGGAGGTCACCAGCCTGACTTCTGGACAAGGGTCCTGCACGAGGCAAACAGTCCAGCCTCATCTTGGGCCAACTACTAGTCACTGACACAGACTGGAACAGGTTTAATGGAAGTGATCTGTACCTCTGCACTGACTGAAATGTCCACTTGGGATGGAAGAGGTACGCGGCCTTGTTCATCCTCTGAATCACTCTGTGCAAAGAGTTAAGTTTGACTCTGCCCTCGACCTCTAAGTGCCCAGAGCATAGATTTATTAACCATACCAGGTCAAATTCTGTCCTGCTAGTTTAGATCAGGCAGCTTAGCTTCCACTCAGGAAATTCTCATAATATGGTTGGAGACTCCCCTGTGCTCCCACCAAGCATTTTGATGTCAATGAAACTACTTGTGTTTCAAGGAAAAAGATTCACAAAAAGCATTCCTGCCAGTTCAGTCCTCCCAGTCCCCCGCTTTATGCTGTGCTTAGAGACTGAAGGGGAGCTACGCGTTGAATACCCCATTTTTGTAATGAACTGCTGTTCTGCACAGCACTGAGCTCAGAGGTTCAGCCAATACCCCAGACAGTCTGAGGCCTCAAGACCTACAGCTGAGGTCTTTGTTGTCTTTACTTCTCCCACTCCGAGCAGCTCTACCATATGGCAGAGTTGACTTCTTACACTTCAGCAGTAGATGTGACAAACAGCAGAACACCACTCAAAGGTAAAATGTGCACTAAGCAAAGGGTTGAATATTTTTTCCTCAGAAGAAAAAGAACTGATTTAAAAACACCTTTTGTAAAAACATATTTCAGAGATCACTTCCAGGCCATAAAGGCTATTTTTGGCTAATAAACACAGGAACAAGCACATCTATGTTTTAAAAATGCATTGGTTAAAACAATTTAGCAAGTCCCTTGAAAATAAAAAGCAACAAATTTGAAGAAAAGTCTTAAGTAACCAGAAATTTTACTCAAAATTTATTGTATTTTTTTTATAAATACTGGACAAAACCCCAAGCAGGTCAGCTTGACTGTCAGCCTATAATAGTGGGGGAAAAGGGAAAGCAGAAAGGAAAATTTCACTTTGCCATTTCTTTTCCTCTGGTAGTAAGGGATGATCCCAGCTCAGCAACGCTTCACACTAAAATGATGGGAGTCCCAAGGCTCCACCCAGTGAGGTCAAACAATGTGCACAAATCTACCAGTGGTACATCAGCGTCACAGATAGCGAGGTGACAGTCCTTGAGAGGAGAGCTCAGAGCCTTTCTGACATTGCCACAACAGCGTGTGGCCCTCATAGTATTTGAGCCAGCTGGGAGGGTGTCACAGCGGTAGTGGCAGCAGCACTGCTGCTCACCTAAGCTGGCTTTCCCTCATTACCATAGCTCTTGCCACACCACTGAAGTGTAAATTCACTCAGTAAATCACACCGGCTTCACCGTTGCAAGACAGTACTCAAGAAGCTCTAATAAAGAGGGAAAATTGGATTTGCATTGAAGTCAGCCTTAAACTTCATCTGTCAGTCACTGCCAATCAAGGCCTGTAAGCCCCAGCCAGACTTCCCTGGTAGTAAACTGGCTATGGAAACTTGGGAAGCCAAGGCACAGAAGTGAATATACTCAGCACAGGGCCTTCATATTCTCTCACCCCACAAGAACCAACAAGACCAAGTCCTGTGTAATAAAAGCTGGTGGACAGCGAACCACAACAGTAAGTTTTTCTGAGTAGTGAACTAGAGAGCCAAGGGGCTGTAAAGCACCTTGATTTCTCTCCTTCTGAATTCAAAGGAGGTATTTCTTCCCACTACCCCTGCTAGGTGATATTTAAGAATAAGAAGAAAATTCCTTAAACCCTCCAATCAATTTGACAGACCATTTCAGCTGGAAAATACAGGTAGCTCTGAAATAGCTCTGAAAATGCTGAAGGACCCAAGTTCAGTGTCCTCCAAACACTACATCACAGCTATCAGTCAAAACTATTTCTTTTGTGTAAAAAAGGACCAATGCTACCAAAAGGACTGAAAATGGCTAAAACAAAATATCTCCTTTTATTGTTAAATATAAAGGCTTGTGTTGTCCCAAAATGACATTTGCATGAGAAAGGAAAATTAGAGAGATAATAATATAAGAATTTTTTTTCAGTTTTTACCCTCATTTAATAAAAAACATTTTAAAAAGGGGAAGAGCAAAGAAAAGCATAAGGCGTTTTTCTACATGAAAGATTTTGTCTGTTTCACAACATCCCCCTTCTTTACTAAGACGAAAAATGAAATTAAAGCTATCTGATTCATTTCCCCACAACTGGTGCACAATTACACTGACCTGCAGTAGTTTCAGGTCTGCCCTGCTGAAAAGGGCTACCACCTTCCAAGACACACTGCAGGTATATGGCTGGTGACTTAAGGCATGCCATTGATTTTTTATTTGTCACAAAATATCATTGCAATGCAGTTGCATGATATTGTAGTGGCCAGAAATCACCTTCAAGACAGTTTAGTGGTATGACATGGTACATTGTCAACAGTAAATCTGGGCTGGAAGGCAATAACCCATTCTGATGCTGATCACTGAAGACACCAGAAACAATTAAATGCCTACTGTTAATCATGCTACCTGGCTTATAAGCAAACCACCTTGTTCAGTAACCTTCTATGATTTTATTAGCTCAAGAGGCTCATATTAGGTTGCTTTTTAGACAGGAGACCTGCGAAGACCATGCAATGTTGGCAGAAATGGCATGGCTGTAGTGAAGTGTTGATCCTATTCACAACAGACTGACCCTGGGCAGCTCTAGTGAGCGCTGATCGGGTGAGCCCTAAGCTCAAATATGATTTTTACAGTCATAACACTTTCTGTTGGAAAGACAAGCCACGTTTACCAGCATTTCCAAGTTCCTGCACAGACGGTTCCTCCCTATGTAAATTCCAACTGGATAGCAGAAGTGTCTTCTTCAATTCCATTGCAAAGGAGTTATTTAACATTTCCTTGGGTGTAAATAAATGCAGACATAAACAAGTTGCCTCATTTTGGCAGAATAATCAATGGCACAATATGAGATCAAGAACAGTAAGTGAGGCAGAAATTCTGCAGAAAAAGCTCAAGTTGAATCAGTCATCAGTGCAAAGTAAACCAAATTCACTCATGGACACTTCAAAGACAAGCACAGATGATCAGGTAAGTCAGACCTCTCTGTGTTGGTGGGGTTTCAGCTGGAACATTAAATCTAGGCCTGGACCCCAGATTCAAGGGAGATGGCGGCAAATAAGAGCCCTCTGTGAAGAGAAGTATGACTGGTCCAAGACTTAGAAAGCATGACCTGTAAAAGTGAAATGAAATTAAGACATTCAGACTAGAGATGTGAAGGCTTAGGAGAAACATCTTCCTAGTAGGTAAAAAACTGAACAAAAAGGAAGGTAATTAGCCCTTCTCCATGCCAACATGGAAAAGAGAACAAGACTTAAACTGCAGCAAGAGCCAGATTAGGCATGAGGACCAAGTGTCTAGTGCTGTGAACTAGTGCTACAGGCTAGTGAAGTATGGAAACAGATTGCTGAAGGGAAGCTGTGATATCTCCATCACTGAAAGCTTTTAAAGATAGAAAATTAGCTAGAAAGTTATAAAATACTCATCTGAGGCAAAATGGGTCTTGCCCTAGGGCAGGGAGATGGATTGGATTATCTCATGATGCTAATTCCAGGCTTAATTTTTCTGATAATCATATTCAAATTAAATAAACTAATTCACAGTGAAGCTGATTGATATGTCCAATGCCATATATTAGACCAGTAGCAAGAGAGTGTTAAGACCACCAGTAACTGGTATATGCACATCAGTGACATTTACTTTGACACTAGCTGCAAAAAAATTTGAGAAGCAAATGGGGAGAATGGTAATTTACTGTGATTTCCCTTCCTCGGTGTCTAAAAGTACTTCCAGAATAGCCTAACCAAAAGGCTGTAATATGTATATCTATACTTGCCTAAGTAGAAAAATTTGTCTATTAAAATTGAAATATTTTTTCTTCTTTAAGTTTGGGGGTGGGTTAATGTTAAGCATTAATATTATCATACTTTTCATTAAGGAATACAGGCATTTTGTTAAAAAAATAAGAGAAGTAAAATATTTAGTCTTCTTCAGAACTTATTTTCCCTGAGAAAATGCAACGAAAGGCAAATGTTTTTCAGGTTATTCTATATCTACCTTTTCTTCAGAAAGAAAAAAATGTTTTAAGCAAATTACTTCCCTGCTCTGGCATTTTTGAGTCCAGATCTCACACTCAATTGAAGCACATTTGTGTTGCTGTCTTATGGGAGGCAGCAGCAAGAATTTGGGGTTCCTCAGATACGTAGAGAGACACAGTGTCAATGGTCTTGATGACTTTTTGGTCAAGGAGCAGCAGCACTGGTGGTTAGCAAGTCTGATTAGCCTGGGGTTTGTCTCTGACACTTTCTCAAAGCAGGTCCCTGTGTTGCCTTCCTGTAACAACACAACTCCTGAACTGCACGTGCAGGGCCACATTTTGGGGAAGGGGCATGGACACCTCATTGCCCCAACTCATCCTGCTGAAGCCATTCCTATTACAACAATAACACCTTTACATAGTACAGTGCACTTTGTATGCTGCTGGGCAGATCCCGACCGGAACCATGTGCTCACTTCCCATCGCTCCACTTCCAGAGTCACACATCAAAAAATTAGTTCCTTCTCCATCTGAAATTGCAAAATCTGCTTATCCTTCTCTCATAGGGCCGAAGTCTTTGCTGGTAGAATTTAGTGGGATCCATTGCTATTCAATGATGCTGCATTTGTCCTGCATGTTCCTGTTACACTGACAGATTTTATTTATTGTATGCAGCTGGTGTAATATGCCCAAATCTACACGGCTGTTTCCCAGGACTGTGTAACCAGGACAGCAAAATAATTGTTTCAGAGCATGGACAGAGTCCACCCAGATTCTTCCACTGGATCATGAGCAATGGTCTATAGTGAGCTGCCAGTGGCATGAAGAGAAATTATGTAAACCGAGTCATTAAACTGACAGCCTCCTTTCAAAGGGTGAAATGCACACACGTTCAGCCAAACACAATATATATGCTTCACTACAAATGGGACTTATGCAGGTTAAACTTTGCTTCTGTGTAGGACCAATTGTCCCTTCTGGGCCACATTCTTACCTCATGTAAGTTGGTGTCTTTGTGTTATCCTCCCAAAGCCCTGTTGAGCTGAAATCTCCTCCCCAACCCCCAAGCTAAGGATCTGGAGCTTTCCATCCAGTGACAAAAATTCAACATTTTTCATACTGCTTTGTTGCTATCATCACCAAATAAGAGTCTGTTCATCACATGGTTTGCCCTGTATTTTTGTCAAAACTGAAATACAACAATTACTCTCATTTCTCTCAAAGGTCCTGTGCATACAGTTCTTGCTGTAAAGTAGGGAATATCCTTTGTCTGAACTTCTCTTGAGTATTGGTCATTTTCAATATGTTTCTGTTGTATTAATGGAAAAATATGGGAGCCCTCCGGTGGTAAAAATAATACCTTTAATTTCCCATAGATGATAACCAGAGTCTGTAACCTAGCAGACAAAGTGCCTACTTCAGCTTTCAAAGGTGCAGCTGTGAGTTCAGAACTGTATTTTCAGTACCTTTTCTGTTCACTTTATTCTACTCATGTAGTTTTAACTTAATTAATACCCATTGATTTAGCAGGACCATAAAAATCATAACAACAGCTACCATCACCAGTGGATCAAATTTAGATGTGCAGTAAGGTGTGCAAATGCTGTAGAAGGAAGGGCACATGAAAGGATGAAAACTTGGGGCTTGTGTTCAAGAAGAAAAATCAGCGTCAATGCACTGATTTTCACCAGAGGTCAAGCATACCTGATCACATTCAGCTGACATAATGAAAGCCTCAACTTCAAAGAAAAGCTTTATTCCTCACAGGAACAGTTTTAAAAGCTGTAACGTCCAACACTGAACTTTTACCAGCTGTGAGAACAGGAAGGTAAAGAAACATCTCATTAGATTTACTCAGATTGACTTCTTAATGGTACTGTCTCTCTCCCCCCATAAGTTTCAAATGTAAAACCACACACTTATCCAAAACATAGTATCCTGGAAATGGGTAAGAAAGGAAAGAAGGATCAGTCTGACAAGCTTTGTCTTGGCAAAATGAAAAAAATAAAGTGTTTTCACAACAACCAGAATGCACAGTTTTAATCCAAGCTAGTCTTTGTGATAAGGTATTGGATTTTTCCTTCTAAAACTCTTTAAAGTTGCACTTAAATTTCAAAATAACCAATGTAATAGGAAAAATGAAAGCTTGTTTTGCTTCTAAATGCTAGGAAAAAAAACATTTTGAGTTTCCCTGCATCACTGTTTTTGGTTTAAAATATAGTTTTCAGCCAAAACACAATTTACCAATGATGACAGTCACAGAGTCAGTGGTAAGAGGCAAAAGAAGGAATCATACACCAGAGCTGCAAAACCAGCAATGGGAATTACTCCTTTATTTTGCTCCATATGTGGAACTGTGTGTGAAGCACTCACAGAGCTGTATCAAAACCCTTCCTCTGGTGTTCATAATTGCACTGGAAGGCACACAGAGACCCGTGTGATGCCAACACGTGTCATTTCCTCATTTGGGAGACAAACCAGCTGTCTTTTTCATCACCCAAAATAAAGCAGAGATAGGGACGTTGACAGTGGGGAATTCTCCAGAAGCAGCCAACCCACCCAGATAGCTGTAGCAAAGGGCACGGTAGAAGCTCATGGTAGTGGCTTGCCCAGGTCACATCACAGTCCCACAGACCTGCAGTGCTGGAGCACAGCCTTTCCTGCTGATTGCTCCTTCCTGGCAGATGTCAGTCCATAACACCATGGAGCATGGTACATAACACAGCCTATGGTCAGGTGACCATCCATCACATTTACGTGTCTCCTTATTTCTGATCACAAGGACCAAGATCTCCAAGCCAGGACCCAGCATCACATCATGCAGCAGATCTTCCTCACTGGTTTCACTTTTGAGTTGGTTATAGTTACAACTACAAGCTACAGCTGTAGCTTAGAATTCCTTTAGTACTTTCCTTGTGCAATGCAGGAAAAGAAAAAGTAGTTTGGGCCAAACCCAAGAGTAATAGATGCTCTAGAAAATCGTATTGGCAAAAATAAGAGGCTCATCTAAAGCACACAAGGGTTAAAGAATTTCTTTACCCAGCATAGAAACTCACAGTTCAGAAAGCATGCTCTGAGACAGACCTGCCCTCTCAGACATGCAAGGACCTCTCATCAGGAAAGCAGAAGGTAAGATCCACAGTGCAGATCTGAAAGCAGAAAACAGCAGTGGCCCTGTGCGGCAGCTGTTCTTCCCGCTAGTAAATAGGCTCAGCTCACCCTGACTATCTGCAGAGCCAGTTGCCTGATGCAAACACCGTAATGTTTTGCATCAAGGTCTTGCTTCTGTACTGTTCACAGTTCTGGAAAAGGAGTTTCCCAGTTCCCCTCTAGTCTTTTCTATCTGTGCATTAAGCACAGAAGAAAACAGAGTAAAAGATGCTGAGAGAATTTTTGGGATGCACACCCCACATTCTGAATTTTATTTTAAATACTTCCTTTGTCAAGTGACATCTTGGATGGGAAGGTCAGGCTTTCCACCTGTTCAGACATCACCTGTTAGTTGTCTGAGATAAAAATTGTCTTCTTTAGACTTCAGAATTAATGTGTCTTTGAGATGAAAACAGCTCACAGCTATATTATACATTAGAAATCTTCATTCTACTTTTGTGCCGTTCTGGATTTATAAGCCTGGAATAATTTTAACATCAGTAGAGGAGGGCTCTCCAACAGTTAAAGACATATAAATGGCCTAGAGTTCATAGCCAATTTTAAAACATCATCTTGTATAATCAAGAATGTAGCCCAGGAACCAAGGGGAGGTAAAGCAAAGAGGAATTTGCCCTACACACTATTACATTGTAGATAGTCTCATTTATGGGAAATGCTCCCAGAGCCAGTCATGAGTTAGAAAACCACATCCAGTCTTGGTTTGACTCTCCATGGATGGGACACAGCTGTGAATTTGGTATCTTCAATCTTCAACCACATGCAAAATAATGTTTCAGAAATAATCTGGGCTTCCCTCTTTCAAAGGCAGATTTCCTCAAAACTGGCATTAGTGTTGACCAAAAGGCAGCAGGATAAAAGGAAAATATTTCTGAGGAAGCAATCTGCCAGATCTCTAGCTCACACAAAAACATCTTGTGCTGATTTCACCTCCCTCAGATCCAGTCCCACACTTGCAAAGAGATTTTTAACAGCACTGCTTTTAAGCTGATCAGATAAACACTATGCATACTGCTGCTTAAGAGTAGTCAAGCATAGCATGACCTTCGGCCTTTCAGAGTTTTGTGCTGCATCTACTCTGCACCATCACCTGCTAACACTGGACAAGCACAGAGAGAGTGCATGTCCACAGGGAAAACCCTTGACACTGACTGCACGTGGACATGGGTTCTCTCTGCTGTTGCTCATAGTGATCAACTCTAAGCACAATGCCAAGCACAAGCAGAACTTTTAGTGAGCAAATTAGCTGTCTCCCCTTCAGAAGTTCAGACCTCTCAAAATCCTTATTTACTAGAATTCAAACAAAAAAATCAGAAGCAAACAAGCGTCTCTGTGTCACCTCTTGGCACTGGAAATGGGAAGACTAATTACAAGTTTTCCTCTCCACTGTATTTCTTTCTGTGGCTGTCAGGACACAATGACCTAAATCAACATGTCCCTGGTTCCATCATTTCTGTCATTCTACAACCATGTCTGTCATTGGTGTCCTCTACTTGTATTACATCCACATAATGGTCTTTACCCATTTGGAAGATCTCTATGGCCAGCTATGTAGATTTGAGAGTATTTGCCAGTAATGGGAGTAATGTCCACCTTCCAGTGCTTGTCCCAAACCTCATCTTTAAAGCCCCACAGAAACAGCAGAAGGCCACAAGAAAGCGGCTGTGTTTTTCAAAGACTGTACTCTATTGTTTCCTAAAGGCTTCCAGCAAACGTACTCCTTTGGACCTCCCAAACATGCTAGAAGATTATCATCCATGTTTGTAACAACCCAGTATTCCAGCTAGGGATGTATTTTGTTCTCCCATCTCCCTTTTGTGTTTTTTTAAAAAACAGCATCACAGCACAGCAGCCACCACTGCTGCAGCAGCTCTGTGCAAGTCACATCAATTCCATTCCCAGGGGTGCAAACCAATTTCTCTTGTTTTTCCACCCGTCTCTCTGGCTGAACCTCCAGCAGCCTTCAATCCCATTAATCCAAGCACTGCTCGCGATGACGAAGACTGATTTCACCAGCAAACGATCAATTTGTATCTCCCCCCTTTTTTCTTTTTTCCCTTTTTTTTTTTATGAGATGTACAAAATATCATGAAAAAGGCGTTAGTGGTGATAGTTCCACAACAGTGAAATAATAGAGTAATAAGGCAATCCACTTTTGACCTTGCAGGACAGCTAATTCATCTACCCATCTATCTTAATTATTCCCTGGGTTACAAAAGAGAAACTGTACAATTCATTCATTCCACGGTGACAATTCCATTTTCCACCCCCAGTAAAGCACCATCCTTTCTCTGCAGTGATCCTGCCATAGACCACATCCCTTCTCAGCCTACTCACACCAGCCCTCATGCAAACAGTCACTAAAGGCCTGATCCAAAGCCTGTTGAAGTTGATCAAGTCAGGCCCTTGTTGGCTCCAGTGCACTCCAGCCCGTGCCCTTCCATATTTGCACCTCATTTCTAAGCAAACAAGGACTCAGCCACCTTCACAAGCCATATTAAAAGTGGGATCTCTGGTGGAATAGACAGGTGTGCAGACATGCTAACTCTGCCTGCGGAGACTGATTTTTTCAGATCTTCTCTCAGGTTTCTGGAAAGAAGGTATCTTACAGAAAGGAGCATACTGTCTCAGAAAAGTCTGTTTGCACTGGATGAGAGCAAGACAGGACCTCTGAATTTGAAGGGCATATTGTGATAAGGGTACAGAGAAGACATAGGCCAGACAGTGGAGAAGAGTCAAAGAGCATTTTCTGATGGCACTGTTTAAAGTTTTGCTTTGTATCATTTGCTGAATATTAATTTGTCTTGGAAGCTAGTATCTGAGTCTCAAACACCTTACATCCATACAACCTGATCTTCCTGCTGCTCTCCCTCGGAGGCTGAATACCACAACTTGCCCATTTTTAGATATGGCATATACAAGAAGCCTGCTTGCACATGACCCTCCAGCCTGCAGGCAGAGTCTGGTGTGAATGAATGTCTCCTACCATGCTCTGAAAGAGCCAAGGTTAGTCTTCACCTCCAATAGGCAAAGGGATCTGCTGGCATTTGTGATGCTAAAGTTTGACAGCATCCCTTACAGCTTAACAGTAAAGAGGAAGTAACGGTAAAGAGGAAAGTGCTTCAAAGGGAGTAGGGGTAATGGAGACAAATCTCTCTAACTCTCGGTTGTTCCTCCTGTGAGTTAAGTTGAAAAAAAGCAGTGGAAATCCCCATAAGGGACAGCTGTTTCCAATCAGGTTTGTCCTGCTGAAAGGAGTCTTGGGTGCTGATATAGCCTTGAAGATTTGCACTTTTCTAGCATCTGACTTCTCTGTTTTTAAGGTCATCTTTGGACTACGGCTCACTTTGTTCCTCAACTTAGCATCTTCATATTCCCTTTGGACTTTGGAGCAAGCCAGACTCCTTTCCTCTCCTCACGCTCCTCTGTCCCCTGTCCCTCACTTTACTCTCTTATTACTGCTCAAGCCTGTATTTCTGCTTGTCTTTCCAACACACAGTTCTCCTTATCTACAATATACACCACTCTCTTCCTTAAAGCCACTAAACCCAGCACTTCATTTCCTCTGTCTGTAACAGGTCTTTTTAACTTGATTTCCTTTGCTGCCTGGTTTCTCCACCTCTGTCACGTTTGTCTCCAGTTTCTGCTGCCCTACCATAAAAAATCCACTCTCTTTTTCACATCCCCCCTGCCACCTCTTGGACTCTTCCATTTGTCCCACATAGTCCATCCACAATTTTGATTCACATTAGTAAAGCAACTTAAATCTTCCACTAACTTCACTCTGCTGATACATTTTCTGCTCCCTTATATCTTTTCCCACTCTTACCTTCATTTTCCCCTTATTATTGTTTTTTACACTTATTGTGGTCCCTGACCCATTATCTCACCAACCTACTCTGCTTCCTCCTCCCCATAAACTTTTACATGGGTAGACATTCTATTTCCCTCTTCGTCACGTCTAATCTGAGATCATAATCTCTTAAGAGAAGTAGGCACATCTTACATGACATTTATACTGTGCCTTGTCAATGTACTCTGCTTTGAATGACTATTATTAATACATCAGTAATACAAAGACACCACCCTGGGTTCAGGTATCCCCAAGACATAGATTGCTGTGAGCATCTAAGTACATCAGGGTAGTATTAGGGCTGCTTTCCCCTTTGTTACAATTTTCCACTAAGTCTGCCACAGCAGTTCTTATCAGGAACAGGATCCTGGGCTAGAGCATAAACCGAGACAATACCCTACATCCCAGAGAGCAGAACTGGAGCCTAAAGTCAGGTATACACAGGGTTAGCAGGAAAATCCACCCTGATGACAATAAATACCCAGGACATTACATAGATGTCTTCAAATCCCTTAGTGCAGAGGCGCCTACTGACATCAGCTCCTGTGAAGACCCCAAGTCAGTTGGTAGGAGACTGCCACAGAAATGTGGGCAGAACTTAGGCCAGCTGAATGTAGCCCAGGATGCTACTGAGCACTGAAAATAGCAAAGCAGAAGGCAGAGCCTGGACCAGTGGTGCTGCCTCACTGCCACATGTATGCCATTGTGCTCCATGCCTCGATGTGTATTTCAACAGAACCTGCATAATATGTCCAGGCTCTTTGGAAGCAGCAAGTGGATGCTTCTACAGATGAGGTCTGCAGTGAATAATGTTACAGCAGGACACAGATCATGTGTGAGTGAAAGTACCAGCAGTAAAACAGGGCAAGCTGATGCACAGGCATAGCTGACACAGGTTGCTGCAAGCTGGTACACTGCAAGCAGCCTGTACCGTAACTACCCTAAGTCCCAGCAGAGAAGCTGTACAGTGTCACAGTGCAGAGTGACACATAACGGCTTTTCCAGTTAAGACACTGACTACCAGCTGAGGAGGATGCATTTCAGTCCCTGTCTGACACAGGTAAGACACCCTTAGGTGGCCAACTTCTCTCTGTTAGCATAGTTACAGGATGATAAAGGAGATGGCACATGAGCCCTGGCATAATGTGGGGGGTTTTTTTCAGGAGCTTAGAATTCATACTGGAAGAGCATCATGCTCCCCTCAAGAATTAACCTTTCTGCATCTCCCGCCACGCTGGTACTTGTGGTATGCAGGAACATTTCCCACCTCAGGCATAGTTGCTAGTCTCTTTCTTGGCATTGGATATGGTGTGTAGCTAGACAGCTGAATGCTTTGATCTTCTTGATGGCTGGTGCACATACAAAGCTTTTGGAGTCATGTACTTCCTTGTTCCCCAGGAGAGCAAAGTTTCTTGCTCAGCTGAAAATTAACTTCTGGAGTTTGCACTTGCTCGCTTCCTCTTAAATGGCCTGCAAAGCAGCTCTGAAAGCCAAGTATTACATTCCCGGGATCCCACGACTGCCTTTTCCCAGGCACTCCTCAAGACAAAAGAAAGGGAAAAAGGTGAAGGGAAGATTAAGAAGAACAGTGGTGCTGGCCAAAGAAGTTTCAGAGGAGAGAAAAAGGAAAATGGAATGAGAATGGAGTGAAGGAGAGAAAAAGGAATGGAGGGAGAGAGGGAACAGCAATAATAAGGTCATTTGTTACAGGAGCTACTCCTAGTCTGTGTGTATGTAACACAATTTGAGCTAATTGTATTGCCCTCACTTTGGGGACGTTGCTGTCTGTCTCTGAAGCTTTTTCTAATTTCCCCCCTTAATGTACGATTTCAGAATCTTTCATTCTAATGATTTTAATGCAATCAGCAAAACTATGCATGTAATTGTCTTTGGCACGGCACTCGCTGGAGTGGCACTCAGGGACAGCTCCCTGAACCCAGGACTCCGACAGGAGAATGCAAAACAGGCCTGTTTTCAATCACCGCGGCAGAAGGCAGCCGGCAACGTCTGCGAAAGGCTGCCGAAAAAAAACATTTGTCGGAAGACAATGACAAAAAAGGGGGTCTCAGCTCGGTGCTATTCAGAGACAATTTGTAAGCACGGCTGTTGAAGTCGATCCAAAGGCTCCGGAACAGCTGGAGCTTTGCAGTGATTGATAAGTGCGCCCAGGAGAACTTCATTTCTGCCTGAATGAAGACAAAAGCCCCGCGATGCTGGGCGGATGGGTAATGTCACTATCATTAAGTAGTGAGAGTGGATATGCCAGACCTTCAGATGGGGACACAGTCAGGGCTATGAGGAGAGGTCAGGGCACCCTCCCTTCCTTCCCATCACCGCCAGCTCTCTCCCCTCCCTGACTCCCCCCCTCCTCTTACACACACTTTCCGGACAAACACCCCCTCTGCTAATTGTAATGCCCATATAATAGAAGTTCCCCCAGCTTATAAGTACAGACCATAGGTCTCTCCTTCTCCTCTTCACAACTGCTCTGCACACACTCCTTCCAGACCTTTAAGAGCTGGTTCAGACTGTAGGTGCTCCAGGCCATCCACATGCACCTTTTCCATGCCTAAGGTCACTGTTGCTCAGGATCACACACTCACAAGACACCACCCTTGAGAGCTATCTTCAGTACCCATACTTGGGTGACTGCCACCAAAGGCTGCTCATCTCCTTCGTCCCTGTACTGCTCACCAGTACCTTCTGAAATCCAAAGCCTGCATTTCTAAAAACAAGTCCAGCTGAAATTTTTGGGCAACCCTGGGAAAACAGAGGATCAGCACATGAGAAGAAGGCACGTGAAATACAAAGCTGATCACAATGGAATTGAACTGGCATCTGTGTGCTTTGCACTGAATCTCAGCTGCTTAAGGTTTGTCTGGTTTGGGATGTTTGCTGACACAGTCTCTTTTTCCCTGTGGAGTTACCACATCTCACATGCAGTCATCATGAAGAGCATTGGAGACAAGTCAATAAACTAAAACCTCAGCTTTCACTTCGTGCTCTTCTCACGGTGAAGAAAAACCTGGAAAATACAACGCAAGTTGTTCTGAAACAAGCACCAATATTAAAGGACCGTTTACATATCAAATTACCTTTGGTGCTGCCCACAACTAGCCAAATTCAAGAGCTGGCTCCTCAGTTTCTACATATTCTGTAGCCAGGATATTGGACACCTCTGAAACTCTGCAGTACAGTTGCGAATCAGCAGTGCACCACAGAAGCCATCAGAAAACAGTACACAGCAAGGGTGACATCCCTGCAGGAAGGGAAGGGGAACAAACTGCCTGAAATTTCTCTAAGACTGGGTCACAAATCCCCAGAGGATTTAACAACCTACTCAAACACTTGCTTCTTTCCCTTCCAAGTAGTTGAACCCATCTCTTTTTTCCTGCTGTCAATGGCCAGCCTAGGCAATGCCAGAGACAATACAAAGACCTCTTCCAAAAACCCTACAGTCTTTCCTTTAGAAAGAAGCATTAGTCCGTCACCCTTTTGGGGTGGTTTAAGGAATCTGAAGGCAAAAGAAACAGAACTGGAGAAAAAGGTTCAGATGGGCAGACAGCCCATCACTATTATACTTCTTGCTGATATTTTAGGCCACTCCTCTCACACATAATGCAGTTAGCTGCTATTTAGATGACACAACCTAGGAACACACAGAGCTACAGCTCCTCAGTGGGGATCCTGGTACAGGATACTCTCAACCAGCCACAGCTGAGTGACTAATCACCAAGGGAGATGAACCTGAAGAAAGATGAGAAGCTTAGAGTCAGGAGGTCTGGGACTGTTTCCAAATTCTATTACTGACCTGGACCAAATCACACCCACTCTGCTGTATCTTTTTTCCCCCACTTTTCTGCTCAAGAGCTCTGCAGTACAGGATCCAGGCTGCTGTGCAGCTGTACAGTAACTACAGCAACAACATCCCACCCTGAGCAGAAACTATAACCTTTCTCATAAGAATCCCTATCTACCAACACCCAGCATATTCCTTGTTGCCACCACGTCAGAAGCCATAAACCAAAGTCACTCAGGAAAAGCAAGAACTCCAGCTATCAGGTTATCACTTCCCCTCTGCACTGCAGCTCAGATCCATTTGAACCTTTTATGAGCACCACCACCATCACTCCCTTGATTCCCATATCCTTCACAGATACTGTGCTGCCCTAAGGGAAGGAGCTGAGAGACCTAGAGATGCCCTTTGCCAGAGGTGATCTCTAGTTGCTAATTTTTGGCAATTAACTATTTAGAGCCCAGGAGGCATAAACTCACTCTTTTCCTAGTCAACCGATGACTGTGTCAGCAATATCATGTCACCTCAGACTGTTAGTTCTTTGGGCAAGGGAAAGTTTTGTGCCCACTGTACAAAACCTACCATGTGCCCAGGCCTCTCTACCACCACAGGAAGCAGCAGCAGCCCCCACACAGCTCCAGCACACACACAGATGCCCAACATCCTTCTGTGCCTTCTGTTGGTGGTGAAATCAAGGTCAGCTGACATTACCCTCACCCTCCACTTTCCAAATTCCAGGAGCCTCTTGCTGAAGCAACATGATATTTTTTACTGACTTACACCCAGCCAACATTTTGCACTCTCTGCAAGGTGATGGAATAGCACAGGCCAGTGATCAGCAGGAAAGCCAGCTCCCACTGGCCTGCAGAGGAGCACCAGCCCCACTGCTATTTGTACGTCCTCTGGAATCTCCACATTCAGCACTGCTCTTGCCAAAGCCACCACCAAAATGCGCACATCATTCCCTAACCTCACTGTCCCCAGAGCTGGCACTGGCTCCTTGTTCTGCCTGCCTGCTTGGACAGCTAAATAGTTATGCAGAGCACTGCAGTGCTGGGGGGATCCCAGGCCTTCGGCACATGCTTTGGAGGGCCCCTTTTGGACATCCTTCCTGAGCTGGTAGCCCAACTTGGCTGCAGCAAGAGAACATCTCTTGTAGCCTTTCTGGAGCAGGGATGTCACAGCAGACACTTTCTGGAAAAGAAAATAGAGGCACTCAAATAGCTTAGTGGTCCCTGTCAACCAGGAAAAGAACAGAGTCCCAAAGGTCCAGTGTCTTACAGCTGCTGTCTTCCACTGAGCAATGCTATTTCAGCTTCTATACCTCCACTCTGCAGGCAGCTGTGATGATACAGAACCTACTTCTGCAGGCAGAGCTCTCTTTTCAGAGCCTGCACATGCAGCACCAATGTTACCAGTAACATGTCAGAGCAAAACTTTAGCAGTGAGAGGAAGGAAGATACCCAGATTCAATGAACTAATCTAGACCAGCAGAGACTTTATTACAACTAAGTAAAGACCTCCAAAACCTCCACTCAAACTCAGTCAGGCCTAAGCTTCCAGAAAAGTGACTTTCCATTGCAGTAATATATTCCCCACAAGACACTCCATTTGTCATAGCTACCAGGTTCCAGCTTCTAGCAGAAGAAATTGCCCGAGCACCTCACTGCTGTAAGCTTCCTGTTCCTGATTTTTGTTCCCAGAAAAGGATTTTGCAAAGTTTTCAATTATATTTTCCCAGTTTCTTACACCAGTCTGGGATGTCTGTTTAAGCTGATCCTCCCAGTGGCTGTCATTCACCTTTCAGTTGCCACCTGTAGCATGACTGACAATACCGTCAGGTCCAATACAACCTTCACATGCAGGTAGAGCAATGGTGAGCATTAAAACCCTTGAATATCTTCATAGAGTCAGGTACAAGACTCCAAGGTCCCTCTTGGCAGTGCATAGCCTGCATCATATCTTTTTGAGTATAGGGCACCCAAGAGCACCAGGCACAGGAGCTCATGGCCAAGCAGACCAAGACAAGCTGTATGCAGCCCACACACAAGGCATTCCGAGGGACAGTCGGGACGTGGTCTGTCCTTTTAGACCTGTGTAAATACAGCCGATATTCCCACCATGAGAACACATGGCAGAGCCAAAAGTAGACCCATTATCTGAGAGCTCCGTTCTGACCTGGACCCAAACAGCAATCATACCTGGTGCTGACAAGTTTTGATCCCTTCATGGTCCTCCTTGCCCTAAGCTATGACAATAGGGCCAAGCAGGATCCAAAATCTCCTCCAATCTGCCTTTGTCCCCACTCTGATCTGTGAAGTAATAAATAGTGATAAATCTTGACAGAGAGCATCCAAGTGTCTGGCATGCTGTGGAGGGTGAGGGCAAGGCAGCTTCTGCTACAGGAGATGATCTCTGGCCTGCCTTTCTTGATGACCCCAGAGAATTCACACCGCCCTGCTCCCTCCTCTTGAAAGGTGATAACAAAGGTGTGAGTTTCTAAGCCTGACTGGCTCATGGAGTTAAAACCCAGTGAACCTGACCAGATCAGTGATAAAGCCAGAGCTCTGCTGAATTGGTCATTCTCTTGCTCTCTCCTTCTCTTGCCTGACCCCTCTTTTGCATGGTTCATAGAATCGGCAAAACTCCCTGACACAGAAACTGGAAGACACTCGATCTGTCGGTAACAATTTCCAGCAGCTCTGACAGGAACAGGCAGAGCACAGGAAGAATAAAAAAAGGGAAAGGGAAAAAAAAAAAAAGAAAATCATTCCTTCTGCCTCATATTCTCTCTTTTGTTCTTCCTTTGGCTTCCTCTCTTTCTTAGTGCTGTGCAAGTATCTCCTTTCCTTTGTCTGCAGCTGGACAGATGAAGACAGTCCATGGGCCGCAGGAGGCATCCCAACTCGAGCCACAAAACAGACTAACTCATCCCAAGATGAAAGACTACATAGAGAAGAGTAGATTAACTTCTCTTACTTTAAAGCCCCCACAGCACTTGCAGCATGCTGGTTTTCTGTCCTGGTTGCCCACACTGGCAGGGATGCTCGGAACAGGTAAGGAACGTCAGTAGAGAAGATGAGGCTGGCAATGGTTTATATCCACATACTATTTACGTTTTTTAGGTCACCTTTGCTGGGGCTGGGGGGATGCTTTCATTAATTTTATTTTGCAGAATGAAGTCTGGCCTGGAACCATCAGTGCGTTTTTACCCACTAGATGCGTGGCTCTGTCTTTGATCCTTCCTGCTCTCATCACTGTGGCTTCAAGCCTGATACACAGTAGGCTTCACAGAGGATGAGGGAAGGGTCTGTGAGAAGTCAAGACATACAGACTGAGATTTCTGCAGCCCCTTCTGAGTCGTATATCTGACTCACAGACTGACACTGTCACCAAGGAGACTGGACTCTGAAACCCAGGTTGTTCCTGCCCATCCTGGAGTTCTGATGTCCTTCACTAAGCAAAAGTCATCCTGGCTAAGTGTCTAGGGGGAGGCAAGTATCATTCCTACCTTTTCAGACAACACCCACCCTAGCCAAACATTAGATCAATGAGAGTTATGGATAGTGGTAAAAGTGTTGTATCTTCAGAGCTGCATTTTCCTCATCTCCCTCTCCCACTGAGGGATATGTTTTTCAGAATAGGTGATCTCTTGAAGGAGGTATGTGAGATGATAGGAAGGACAAGCCATTGCTCTGATGGCCGAGAAACAACAGTATTTATTACACAGGACTAACTTCCACCATGATAGAACCAGACTATCATACCGTCATACAACCTGCACCTTCAGAAAATACACAACCTTGGAAGAGTCCGGCTTGAAAATAAGACTTTCCGTGATACAAGTCACCTGTATACAGGGAGGAAGGGAGAGCACTGGAGGAGAAATAGAATGGTTGACAAGAGAAAAAATGCACAGAATGTACTGGGTTATCGAAGTCACAGCAAGTCAGGATGTTACGTTTAACCCAGGCACCACTTGTGACATACCAGCAGGCCACGACACAGGGTGATATCACCAGCAGGGTGCTATTCACCATGAATCCCTTTCCTTTAAAAGACAAAGCACATCTGACTCAGAACCTACACAATATTTCATGGCCTAGATGACACTGGATCCATGAGTCCAAGATACACAGATTGATTTATTTTTAACTTCTGACACAGGTAGAAATTCAGAACAAAAGCTTTATTCCTTCCTCTGTGGTAGAAACATCATCAGTATCTATTTAAAGCAGCAATTGGTCCCAGAGTTGAAGAGAAGACTGAAATCTAACTTTGGAAGTGATCAGTGCTTGGACTCTACCCAAAGGCAGGAGTTTGACTTCCCATCCAGCTCTTTTCTGTGCCAGGATCAAGCTTTCATGGTGCCTAGCCTCACTTGCTTTGAGTATCATGGCACATCAACAAAAAGAAACCCAACATGTGAAGTTGCAATTGTCCTTCTTGTCCAAAACAGCTGATCAGAGCTGTGCCAAAGGCTGCTGCTTGTTTCCTTCTCAAGAAATAATTACAGCAGATAGAAAACATCATTTGCCATGTTGCTTTTAATTCATATCAGCAGAACAGACAGCTACTGCTACACTCACTCAGAGGCTGCAGGTAGAAGTCTGGGAAGGATGGAATTGTTCCAGCCTCAGCTGCAAAGGGCTGTGAGACTTTCTCTCAGCCCTCACTGTTGTCTCCCTTTGCTTTGCCTTGACCCACAGTCCATTCTACTTTCTGCGTCTGCTCCACAAACCATTTAGGCATCTGTAGTCAGAGGTTGAACCCATTGCTGTGAAGGGAAGGGTGACCCTGTGCTTGAGGCACTGCTGCTGCCTGGAAGAACAGGAGTTCAGGTCTGCTGCAAGCTCCCTGAACATGTCCTGGGGAAGCTGCAAAAACTCCCCAGGCTTTTGGTGGTTACTTCTCCTCAGCTAGCCAGAAAAGCTACCATAACCTGTCTGCTGAGGCAGGTGGTGTGTGGTGCTGTGGACTGGCTGAGTGCTCCAGCAACTGCTAGCAGGGGCAACAGTGAAATCTGGGGCAGGAGGGACAGGGGTGGATGTTGCACGCCACAAGCTAGAAACACATGCTGTTTGCTGGTGTGATGAGGGAAATCCCAGGAGCAGGATACACAGACTCGACGGTTCAATAAAAGAAAGAGAAAGGGAGAGGTAAATTAGATATCTCATAGGATCAAGCAGGAAGAGGCTGTAACAGACCCCCACTTGAGAAAACCAGAACCCTTCTTGCAAACCTGGCAGCCATGTCCTTTTAGACTAAACAGCCTTCAGAGCAGCTGTTGCCTCCCATCGTGCTTTACACAGCACCCACCACCACAAACCCCACCTAAGATGGGGCCACCAGGCCATGAGGAGCAGCAATGAAAATAGGACCAACAACTCAATTCATGGAACATCCCTCAAGCAGAAAGCACACACAGTGAGCCACAAATGCTTCTAGTGAATCTGAAAGCAAGCTCTCTTTAAGGTCAGAACTGGCCCAAATTGCCTATAATTGTACCAACTGATGAAAAGCCTGAGTTACTCAAAACGTAGGGAGTTTCGGCCATGGAAAATCAGGGCAGGGAAAGTCAGGAAGCAAATCAAGCTCTCCTGGTACAGCTGCAACCTCTTGCAAGTCAGCACACAGTGGGTGCTTTAAGATTCTATCCACCACAACCACACCAAATTCAGACTATGCCGGCATGGCAGTTTGAAGTGAAACAGTCAAGTAGCTGGACACCAAGGATAAATAAGATTTCTGCTAATCCTGCTTTCACAGCAGGATACTAGAAAATTTAGCTGACCTTTGTTAAATAAGCTCAATGGGTCCCTTGAGAGATGGTGAATTACTGTGAGTGAGCAAAGAATGTCTGCCCTGGGCTATAGTCTGCAGAGAGAGTTTTTTCTTACACAAGAGGCTGCAATCCACTCCCCTTCACTGGACAACGTATTTCTTTTATGCTACAGGGAATAGGCCACCACCAGCTACTGCAAGGCAAGCCAGTTGTACCACATCTGTAGAACATGTCTCAGCAGCATAGGAGGCACTCTGAACCACACAGCTTTTCAGCTGTGGCACTGGAAGCTCTCACAAGGAAAGCGGAGCTGCCAACAAAGCACTTCTTGCCCCAGGATGTCACTGCCAGGCTGCCTGTTTCCCTGCTCACAGGTTTGCCCTCTGGACTGCCAGCATATGCACCTGTGTGGGGTCTTCAGGGGATAATGGAGGACAGGCAGCAACTTGGAGACAAGCCCACCATAGACTTCAGTGGCACAGGGTGCCTTTACTAATATACTGTGAATCAGTACATGCACAACATGGACCAAAATGTACCACAGCCAGATGCAGCCAGGCTAAAGTTTCATTGCTACACACACATTTCCTTTGGGAAATAAAAATTAAACACCTGTCCACCTGTTCCAGCTTGACTAGCTGGAATTTAGACCACCTCATCTGACTGGCTGAGGAAGCAGATGAGACAGAACAAGGTAACCTGAAGCTTTTTCATCTGTGGTTCTGGCTGAAGTGGATTTGATGAGACACAGAGGTCACAAAGGGTGACATCAGTTGAGACATTAACATGCTACAGCAGGAACTGCAGACTATTTCCTTTCCAGGCATAAAAAGACAGAAAACAGTATTGCAAAGCTGCATCTAAAGTCTTCCATTCAGCATCTAACAAGCTGGATCAGAAAACCAATCTGGGCCAACCTCTTTAGAGTGAACTGAGCTAGGACAAATCCCACTTGGAAAAGATATGTTTCTGGGTATCCACAATTGCTCCAGGTGCCACTACTTTTTCCTTTCACAACCTCAAGTAGTGAGAAGGAGTAGGGGGAGGAGAATTGCAATCCAACTATTTTCTTTCCAATTCTCATTCTTTAAGCAACCGCTGGGTACTCGGATTGCCCACTCATGGCAAATTAAAAACAGAAAGTATGCTTCAGGTTGTTGAGCTCCCTTTGTTTCTCTCTCTCGTCTCCTCCCAACTCCAGTCTCTCTAAAGTTCTCAACTGGAACAGATCACAGATTCCAGTGTCCATAAAAAGAGGAACATTTTTATTTTGGTTTTGAAGCCTATTTCAGTGACCCTGCCAGGGCGGGGGGTGGTAAGGAAACAGGATCATTCATCGTGGCTGAGCAGTAAAGTTCCATTTGCGAGGCTCTGAAATGAGAGACACTGCTGATGAAGTCAAAAAAGGAAAAAGCTCCTCTGTGTCATTTTTCTCCTTTTCCCTACCCCAAGTATTTATATTTCTTCCCCCTCTCCACCCCCTCAGTCTCCCAGCAGGCTCTCTGGAGATAAAGGGGGAGAGAAGCAGAAAGATTGGTGTCTCAAGGGAAACCCACACCTCTCAATATTCAGAATATTGAATATGAAATGTCAGAGGAGTTATCAATCTTACTTTGAAGGCACGAGGAGCTTAATTTGTTAGTGCAGGATGCAAAAGGGGCCTTCCAGAGCCATTCACTGACTCTTCAAAGCACATTTCACCACCGGAGGTTTGTGATTGTTCACTCTACACAGAGTCCAGGTATGAAAGGGAGACATATCCAGTCCTGCCAATCTGTCCTAGGCAGCAAGGGAAGGTGCGGAGAAGCAGAAGAATATACAATGGCAGCAGTGTTGTGCAGAGGAGCAGCATGAGGTGAGGACCAATTCTTAGCTGGTAGAAAGTCATATGCTACTCCAACTGGCCTGTAACATATGATAATGCAGCCCAAAACATATAAGGAAATTAAGCAAACTGCTGACTCCAGTGACTACAGCAGCTGTGAAACCAGTTGAGCCTAATCCTTTCCCTCAACCTTAGGCTCATCCCTTGTCACCATCAAGATGTCAGCATTCTATCTTACCTCTTCCCTAACTTTAGTGCATGCAGAAAGAAGCCTTAGTGAGGACCAGAGAGCGGCCTGGATATGACAAATAGCCCCAACTCGACAGTCACATACTACACAGCAGTATGGAGAACTGGATCCTGGCTGACAGCAGAGCAGAGGGAGAGTAAGGATTAGGCTCCAGTGAGAACAGTGGAAAACAATACTGGTAGGGCATCTCCAAAAAAAGAGATATATATTTATCCACACACACACTGTCAGTACAAAGTTTCCAAGTGAAAGACAGGTCAGCTCTATGACAAGCGAAGACGGGGCAGGACTGCTCACTGCTGAAGAAAGATAAGACTGGGGCCATAGGCTGCAGGTTATGTGTTCTGGTCCGTCTGGCTCCCCACCTCCTTGTCAGCCCCACAGTTCAGAAGGTTGACATTCCTAACCATCACCTATTTTCTAGATTTTGTGATCCACAGCCTTGAAATCTGCACACCGTCCCTCTTCAGGGCAACCAGCAGGGAGAGGTTTCAGTCTTCCCCTAATTCATCTCTCTGACTACTCCCTGACTTTATTCCTCAACATCAGTGGTTGTATATGAACCAGATAGTATGTGACCCAGTTCTCTCCTCGCTTGCTACCAAATTGCAGACAAATCAGATATGTTTTAGTTCCAGGGACCTACAAGAGATCATGTGTATTGTTGTCTGACCAACATTTTCAAGCCTTGAAAATAAAGATTTGATTCTTGTACATTCTCTACTACTAAGAGTGTTCTGCTGCTCAAAAGTTAGTGTAAGTAGCACACCCATTCAGGGGATGGGAGAGGAAACCTGGGCACCCCACAATATTCAGTGCATCCTGTTTAAGAACCAACTTGTGCAGACAACTACAACTCCCCTGATTCCCAGGGAGCTACGCTGATTTAAGCTGACTAAATGTTCAGACCCCAAGTTTTAGACAGGAAAGTTTGAAAATGCTGGACTGCTGCTGTTTCCTGCAGAGCCAGCACGTGGAAATGAGGTGCTGTTTTTTATGACAGACCACTGTGCAGAAAAAAATCTCCTGGTCTCAAACATGACCTTTCCATCAGAGGTCGCCAAAAAGTCATCAGTGATTTCATCAGATATCAGCCAACTCAATTGCCCTTACGTGCACACACAGCAGTAGCAACGTACAGGTCACACTCATTTCCTTGTGTGAGTCAGTCACTCTGAGCCCAAGGCCACCAGTTAGAAGAAAGAAAGATCGTCTGAGATCCTGAATTAGATTTCTGCTCTTGGCTCAGATCTCATTCTCAGAAATATGCCTACTGAGAGATTACAGGAATAATACACCCAGTTTAGTGTTACACGAGGGTGTCCTAGGGACAAAGGGGCTGCACAAAGGCACCTACCAATACCCCAACACCTCCACTCAGATGTGGATGTGCTCTGGCATATTTACCCCATGGATTTGTATGGCTGCTGCCCAATGTTAGCTTGGGAAAGACAATAAAGAGATGAAAGAATAATACAGACACGAGGGTGACTATTTTCCAAAGAGGAAACACTTGCTCTAGCTGTCAATGATTTACAGGGTCATGGTGTTCATTGTTGACATATTTTATTGTCATTATTTATCACGCTCACTGCAGGAGCCCTAAGGAGCCCTGCACAGGAACTTGGGCCATGTAGCGCAAGGTGATGTACAAATACAGAAAGCTGTCGGGGGGGGTAAAGGCACCGGAGTCCTGCCAGCTGCTGCCACTGCAGAAGATACTGCAGATTCACAGCAGGACATAAAAGAGGCAGTAGGGGGAAGATGGCAGGTGTCCAGAGTGCCAGAGTATTTCTCAGCTCAGCACAGAACAAAAAGATTCTCTTCACTCCATCAAGTTTATAGAGTTAAGTTCACAAATGCTAAATGCTTGCATCATTTTTAATGCTTCCTTACTGGCCACAAGGCTGTCAGAATGCAGAGGAACTGCCTGTGCAGTCAGAATCCTGAACAGAAGATTACCCAATAATAATAATTATTATTAGTATTATTACTACAGATTTATATAGGCTGCCTCTATCAAGAGAGACGTTGTACTCTCCTTGCAAAATAACATTTGCTTTGCTCTTCACAAAAGAATTGGAGGCTTTACAGGCAAAAATACACTGGCAAGTTACTCCAAAAGCACTCCAAGAAGGCAGAGGTCTACATCAAATATGTACATTTGCACCTGCTTAGTCTGTGATCACTTTTGTAGTGGTGTAAATCAGGAGCAATGCTCCAGACACTCCACTAATACACATCAGTGCAGTTCACTGATTTCATATAAAAACCCTGCAGACATTAGACAGGGAGAGAGCGCAATCAGACCCTGTCCGAGATCACCCCGTGTCCATATGCTGTTATTCATTACAAAGTATGATCTCAGTGCCTAGGGGCTCCTAGGAAGGCCAAAGTCCCCTCCACTACATTCTGCACTGATCAGTAATGACATACAGCACCTGCTTCAACAATTTGCAATGAAAGGAGACAGAAACCAGGTATATTCTGGATGCGCTCTCAGATGATGAAAATACTGCCAAGACTTGCAATTACATGGGGAGCCCATACAAGTCACAATTTTTCTTCAAGCCTCAGCTCCCAGTCTACTGCATTGATAAGATCTTGGAGAGAAAAGCTACTTTTTTACCTAGGGAAGCCTCACAACTCAGACCGTCAGGCTGGCCTTTCCGCCCATTTCTGATTCCCAACTGCATCTTCAGTGCATGGATGAGTTGGCTCTCAAGCCTGTTTATGCTAAATCAGTCTAGAAAGAACGAGAAGCCCAAAGAACAAAACAATGGGAAAGAAAGAATGGTTAACAAATGCCACTACAACCCTTGTAAGTCAAAACTGACACAAACTTTCCAAACTGAATTTTTAATGCACCTCAACTTGAGTCAGAATTTCCAATTCAACGTGCATATTGATTTTACTTACTTATTATTCAGATCTAAAGAAATTTTTTATCTCTGTCAAAAAAAAAAAAAAAAAAAGAGTGAAATACCAAGACACACTAGGAAAGAAAAGAAACACACCACTGCTCCGAGACAGTGGTGGGAGCTATGCAGAGCTGGCAGCCACAACCCTCTTGAGAAACAGTGTGGCTCCTCCCTGCTCTGGTAAGTTCTGTGCTGTGTTATTTTAGTTAAAGGGAGTAACCCAAGTCTCCCAAAGAGCAGCTGCTGCTATTACCCATACATACACTTACTAACAAAACAAAAAATGACTAAACACCCCACACAGGATAAGAGACTGTGCTGGCCCTCCAGAGAGCGCAGCACCTGCAGTCCAGATGGGAGAAAAGGCATGGCTATTTCCTGGACCATCCCACAGGTCCCAGAGACACTCAAAACTCCGCAGCACTGCCAAGCTCCCCGCATCGAAAAGACTTTCAGGAAGTTACTGGGAGACTGCTTCAGGACCATGTCCCACAGTGCCTGTACCAGAAGAAGGACCCCCTTCAGGATATTTTTGCACCTTAGCATGAAATCACTGACTGAATGAGGTCAGACACCCTATAGAAATTATTGGTACATGGCTCACATGTGGAGATATTCAGCCATCTCCTAAACTGATTTGTTCACCATGCGTCAGGAATTAAATAAAATAACTCCACAGTCCCTAGTCAGCATGTTACTGGTAGTGTAAGAAACCTACTGCAATAGCACTTGGAGCCCAGCTGGAGCTCAGGAGCCCATATGTTACATCTGTCACACCATGAACAGACAAGACGCAGAAAGAGCAAAGAAACAGGATACAGAGAAGTGGCATGGTTCAGTTTAGCTCATACAATAGGCAGGACTAAATCCAAGGTATCTGAATCCTCTGTTCACTTCACAGCATCAGGAGAACCATGCTAAAACATCCACAATAAAGCACCTGTGTTCCGCTTCACCACCAACATTGGTGACATTTTTCATAGTAAGTACAAGCTGTTACAAGTTTAGCCTTTACCTTTTCCTGTTCATAGATCCAAAAAAGGCTTTCTAGAAGATAGTTCCTTGTTTGAGTATTCCATACATAAGGAACATGCCCCAATCTCAATTGCAGCAATTCCCCTTCAGAAGAACTTTCATTCCTGTGTATGACATATGACGTCACTAAAGTTATCTGCCCTTACTACTGCAACATGGATGAACCAAGGAAAGAGCAAATAGCCACAAAACAGGAATTTTCTGATGGACCAAGAGCCACATATGTCTGTAGGCCTCTTAGAAGGCCATAGGTCTCCTTTTCATTAAAACTGCCAGGTGCAAACACATACGCCCTGTGGCATGATCTGTGATCTCATTTGTAGGGCTCTGCAACTTCTCTACCCAGGGCAGGGATACTGCTCTGAGAAGCTCCACTTTTCCCATTTGTTGCCTTCTGCCAGCACTTTTCTGGTTAAAGGCAAAGCTGAGGGAAAGTTAAAGAGCAGCAACAGCTGCTCCGGTGTCTTCCCCAGATGTTCAGCTATGTTCAGCCGGTTAACGGTTTGAGAAATCATTCGTCAGCAAAGGTTTTGCTGCCTTGCAGGCTTATCTCTGAAACAACATAGTACTTACAGAAAAACTCACTTACTCCCTGCCACACTTAGCACCTAAAAACTCCTTGTCATTTCTTAACCCACCACACTCTCTATTCTCTCTTTGGGTTGTCGAAATTATTTGGTGCCTTGATGGACAGAGACGTGAAGATGCACCCACTCAGTAAAGACTATCTGCATGCACTCACAAATGTTTCATGAATTTAAAAAGTTAACCCAGTTTTTCCAAGTCCTGTGCTTCAGCATGTCTCCCTGCTAGCGTGCTTTCTTCTGCTGATTATCATTCAATTACGGTTATGATTCTCTGTTACAGGGATTGATTGCAGAGGTCAGTGAAAGGAAGATTACAAGGACTGTTAATGTTGAGATTAGGGTATGGTGGGGATCAGGGTGGAGCAGAGTGGCTCATGTCCACAGTTACAGCCAGTCAAATTGCAAACAGCAAAGGGCAGTTTAAGAAGGCCAGTGTTAGGACCTCTTAACACCAGGTATCAAGAACTTGGAAGTGAACCACAGTGACAAGAGCTAATTGCTGGCGGGATACAGTCAGGACAAATTACAAGTGTCAACTGCCAATTAAAATGACAGGGCCAATATCAGGGCCACTACAAAGATCAATTATGGGATTACAGCAAAGGTCTACAAGTACATAGGAACAAAGCCCACCTGCAGCCACACAGAGGAACTCAGATGAGGAGCTTCCAAAAGTGGGAGAAGACTTTTTTTGCCTTGAGGCAGCTGAAAGACAGAGGCTCAGTTTCTCACAACTGGCACAACTGAGGTTCAGGGAAGTTCAGGAAACAATGCTGATTTACTCCAGTTGGAGTTTCAGCTGTGAGGCCTTTACTGGTGGTAGGAGTAAGATATGACTTATCTTCTCCATGGTGTTAACAGCCTTATGGGTGTAAAAGACCTACCAAGAGGGACAGGAGACAGATGTCTTTACAAAGGGCTCACTGGAAAAAGAGCACAGCTCTATCAGCCTGAGGAATCAGCCAGGTGTGAAAACCAGACCTGCTGTACTGCTTCTTTGCTAATGTTGACACCAGTGAATCTGGGATCAGAGGTTTTAAACTCAGCCTTGCTCTTTCCGTGCTTAATTACCTGTCCATCCATAAGTGCATTATGTAGTGTGTGAAAGGGCTCCTCAGACCTCTGCTGAGCACTCCAGTCATTTCAGAGCAACAGACGGAGCTTTATGAATAACTTTAGAGATTTTTTCCTCTGTTTGCAGAACTCTCACATTGCACCTAGGACCTGACCCATCT
Organism: Oriolus oriolus; assembly: GCA_013400235.1. Classification (NCBI taxonomy): domain Eukaryota; kingdom Metazoa; phylum Chordata; class Aves; order Passeriformes; family Corvidae; genus Oriolus; species Oriolus oriolus. The sequence goes on from VXBT01010111.1 coordinate 625,928, forward strand.
TATCAGCTCACACAGATTTTCTCACCCCCTTTGAAGGCATCTAGACATGGCTATAGTACAATCAGGACAGGGGTATAAAAATGCCATCTCTCCTTTGCCCTTCAAAGCCATCTAGGTGAGGACTGAGGCCAGAGCATAAGGTAGGCAGGTAGAGAAGCGACACTGGGAGTGGAGGAACATATGTGTAGATTTCCCTAGAGCCTGAACTTTGATTTGTTTGAAGAAAGATGCCCACGTTCAGGCACATTCCAATTGCAAAACTCTTTTCCAGGTTTTCTCTCCCCTTGTATCAACCCACCAATATGGAAGTGATCCCAGCTTGGAACAAAATTGTTTAGTGACCACAGAGACTGACCACATCCCACCTTTGGGGCAGAACATGTCACTCCAGAATCTTTCATACATGGAGGGGACAGTGATTCTCTGCATGCCAATCCTACAAAGATCAAATTATACAGTCCTAAGTACCACAGAAGCTGCCCAGATTTCTTTGGAGCTGCAGGACCCACAGTGAAGTTAACTGCAGCCTGACAGCACACCTGCCTCTGCAGCATAACCAAGATGACACCAAAACCCCATCCCAAAAAGCCTGGCTTCCCCACCCAAGCCTTACACCTGCCCTTACACTGCCCAGCTCCCAAGCTATACTGGAGCACCATTTGCCCAGGCTGCCAAATGATGTACTTTTACTGGATGGACAAGATCCCCTCAGTCCTGTGCTGTGCAGAGGCAGCCAGTCAGAACTGCACTGCCTCCTCAGCTCACCTCCAAGATGCTGCTGTAAATCCAAAGAGAGATTATCTTACCTGCCACAGTGTTACCTCCTTGACTGCCAGCAACGGCAAAGGGACTGGTGAAAAATGCTGTAAATTAATTAACATCAGACCTCTTGTAGCTGTTTGTTACTGTAAACAAACATTTTAATATGCAGTAATTAATTAAATCTGCCATGCTGTCCCCCTCCTCCCATTGATCTTTCTTCAGCTTTTCTTCTGCTCTGCCTCATCTTTTTCGCTTGGTGAAACAGATCACTGGCAAACAGAGACACAGCTTTCCCAGTGGTCCAACAGCAGCGACCCAATTCAAAGAGATCACTTTCCTCTTCTTAATCAAATGTCGGGTTCTTTTATGCCCACACATCTGGGGGTTTTTTCTCCTTCTGTGCACATTCTTTTCTCTCTCTGACACTTTCCTTCTCACTTACCAAATGCACATATAAAACTAATTTTTTAACTAAAAATTTAAACACCATCCCAACACTTAGCAGTTGTTCCCCAGACAAAAAAAAAAAAAATTTAAAAAAAAAAAAAATCAGATTATGTGTCTTGGAACAGTCCACTTCCCTTCATCAGAATCTTTCCAGCCCCCTCGTATTACAGTTCTGCTTTTTTATTCTCTCAACTCTAAACTGAGCCCTAAGTTTTCTCTTAAGCTGTAGGCAAGCTGTACCAGGCACTGCTCAGAAAAAACACATCTTCCAGTTAAGTTTTCCTGTTAGCTCCAGCTAACACTGTTACAACCAGTAGGAAGCACAAGCCCAGCATTCCAGTCAGAATGGGCTGAAAAACATCAAGGAGCAGGAAGCATAGGGCTGGTCCATGACAGAGTATAAACCAAGACCCAAAGGTGACTGAGCAGCGGCAACACTCACCGGTTAACACTGCACTTTCACAATATCTAGACAGGACTGCCAGAACAACATCCATGAGCATTCCCTTCCTCCCCACAAGGTGTATCTTCACACCTTACAAAGACCTGGGTATTGGCCATTAAACCACCTGCTTACTGTGGGTTGACATGGGGCTATTTCAGGGGCACACAGAGCCCAGGCACCACCATGGCATGGGGATCTGGCAGCTAAGTCACAGCTAGGGTGGGGACATGGAAACACAATAGAGATGTGATGGGAGGGGCCCCAAGGACACTTAGGACAGTGCCCTTTTCCTCTATCACAGCAAATACCATTTGAACTGTGCCCAGCCCAGTCTAGGTTCCGTTTGGCATATTCACCTCACTTCCATGACCCAAAAATTATGGTAGTATTTGAATAGCCAGAGTGCATAGGTTTGTTGGATGAGGACTGGGATTTAGGAGCATCTCTGTATGTGCATACAGATGGAGGTAAGCGTATGACAATGAATTTACAGAAAGGTATGCATATAGTAAATGTTACGGCAATGCATGTCATTTGTGGAAGGAACACTTTTATTGATAGGCTGTAGCAGCTTCACATTCAGACAACATTTCCAAAGACACCCAACAAAATTTTATTCCTATGGGAAAAAAACCTGTTGGTGTGGGTGGAGCTAAGCCAGCAGTATTTGAAGTGGGAGGAGATGGAGCAGAAAGGAGCTACAGTTCCTCACCAACACTGGTTTATACTGCCACAGGGAGAAGTTGCCCCTCCTGTCAACCACAACTACCTAAAGAACTGAGCTAGGGCCAGGAGCAGGGTCAGCAGCTGTGAGCCCCTTAGTGCTGTCCTGATCATTTGATGTAATTAATCCTTATTCCTTCCAGAGAACAGAATTTCTGCAGGCCAGGCAGAGCTGCCAGGCAGGAGACCACCAGCTCTGTTCCACTAGGGTGAGAGTGCCCTAACCTCTGCAGGCCTGCCAGGGCATGCAAGTCCTAAGGCTGCCTCATACTTTTCAAATTGCGGGCTTCAGCACAAAAGCTGGCTCCAGTGAAGCCAACCACAGTCATGAGTACCCAGCCCCTCTAAGGAGCAGGCCTTGTATTTGCAGTTTTATTATCCATTTTTCTTTTAATGTCCTGCACACTTGAGAAACCCTGTGTGAGAGTCAGAATGAGAGAGGGAGAAAGAGAGAGAGCTCATCATGCCCATAAAAGGGACAGATTCTGATTAGCTGAAGTTATAAAAATGATTTATACTTGCAAACATTATTTCTACTTGTATTGTTTGCCTGCAAGCGTTAACATCACGTCATGGACACTGTAGCCAGACTCAGTCATCCCTTGAGACGGGACAGATGGCTAACGTCCCCTTCCTATCAAAGAAACCCCAGAATACAGAATTGGGGTGACCAGAAGAAAGACTTCGCTCTGGCTCTTGGCACTTCCAAGCCTCATGGGAACATTCATCCTCATGCAGCCAAAACAGAGTCCCAGGCAGCAAGAAGAGCAATCCTGATGTCAGCTCCTTCTCTGTGCTTGGCATTTCTCGAGCAGGAGAAGCATGCTGAGTCCTGCCTATATTGTGCGCTTTCCCCGCCTCCTGCCAGCCCAGATCTGGGTTTATTTCCTCATCCGTGATTATTGTAAAGAGGAGCAGAATGAAATGCAGATGCAAAACATGCTCGTAAGAATTTCCTCTCTCTCTCTCCCCCATCTGCCAGAGAATAGATTTTAATCTTTAATCCATGAGCAATCAGCGAACACTAGCGAATTGCAAATTACAGATGTTTTACTGTCTTTGGCATTTTTAGCTTCCTCGCTTCCCCACTGCCACTCAGTGTCTTTCTCACATCCTCCCCTCTTCTGCATTCATCGAATGCCACGCGCCATCACCAAAACCATATGACACTGTCATCATTTGGTAATTAAACCTTTACTCACTTTAAATACGCAAAGCTGGCTGGGGTAAGCAGCACTTAACCCTTTCCTGACAGGCTTTATGCATATCTGGAATGAAGGGAAGGGGGGGGATGGTGGACAGAATAGTAGGTGAGGGGAAGCCCAAAGTTTGAAACCACGTCCAAGTGCTGGCGGCTTTCTCTGAATGCATCCCTGCTCCAAGAGAGGCCGAAAGAGATGGCAAAGGTCTCTGCTTGTTTCCATTTAGCTTCTGTCTGGACTGTGTGGTGCCACTGACAGAGGGGAGCACAGGCTCCTCTGTTAAACAAACCCCATGGGCTGCTGGAAGACATGAGGTTCCTGGTAAAGGAACTGCTCACCACAACTATAACCCTGCACCACACTTTCATACTAAGCAATTACAGGCTCAGTTCTGGCTGCTTCAAGTTGTTTATTAGCACAAACTGTCCCAGTCTGAGGTCCTTGGTTCCATTCTTTGCTGCCCCAATAGAGATCTCCAAAGAAAACCAAGTGCAAGGACAGCAGGCAGATACAGAATAGATATGGAAGCATAGGCAATGCCTCAAGAGGGGTAAAAAGTAGGTGTGTAATCACCCTTCCTGGAAGTATGTTTCAGCTGTGAAGGACAAAGAAGAACTTTTATATTGCCTCAGTTGCAAGCTTATGGAGAAAAGACAAAATATGGCATAAATGCTTTCAGCAAGAGCTGCTGCACTGGCCTGGGTCTCTTGTCTTAGGGTGGCTTCCAGCAAGGACCCCAGGCACAAGTGAGCTCTAACCCTCCTAGTCTGTGAGAGATCTGAATTCTCAGTGGAGGTTAAATCACAATTCATTATCAAAGGAATCCAAGGTAAATCAGAGCTGGAGAGAATAAGACATGGCAAGATGGGAGGGAGGGAGGAAGGGAGGAAAATGTTGCTGCAATTATTTTGCCATAGATTGGCAGGGCCTGCTTTCCCTGTAAGAAGACTGCAACATTTGGGGAAACATAAATAACAGTTGACAAGAGACTGCACCGTAGAGACAGGCAGTAATTGTTTCACCTCCCTCTGAGCCCTGTCCACTGTAGGCTCCCAAGGAACTACCTTTGTATCTTAGCTCGAGGCAGCAGCTCGGGGCCCCTCTGGACCAGGAACAGCCAGAGCCTTAATCATTTTCTACAAGTTTGTCAATTTAACAAGTGTTTGCCCAAGGGGCATCTGTCTTCCTGCCTTCCTTTATTTCTCTCTCTGCTTGTTTGTTTGTGAGCTGGTGCATTCTGGCTGCTATCACCAGCTTCACACAAGTCTGGCTCTAAGCAGGATGTGGCCCTCACTGGAAGCAATATGGTTAACCCCAGTTGCAGAGGTTACTAAATGGTATCCTCTCCACTTTCTGCCTTCACTTCTTTTTTTCCTCCGTCTCTCATTCCTGTATGTGTGGGCTGCAGTAGTCACACAGGGATCCTTCTCTCCTGCCTCCCTGCACCAGAGACTGAGTTTACACCATGGCAGCTGGACTTAAATTCATCAAAAAGCTGAGCACTGGCTGTTCTTGAAAACAGTGTCTTGCAGCAAGTCCCCACAAGACCTGGGGCAGCACCAGGGAGCTCTGGTTCATCAAGGCATTTTGGCACGGCATCCTGCTGATAGATGTCTAAGCTGAAGGTACTGCTGTGTCAGGTGAGGAAGAGGAGGAAGGCAGGAGTGAAGACTGACTGCTGATGGGAAGGGGCTGCACTCCCCTCCCAGTGCCAGGCCCCCAGGCCCTCTCAAAGTATGACAGATTGAAACACAGAACTTGGGAATTTTCACTGTACTTGAGACAACTAAAAAACAGGTACCGAATCGTCTCTCTTTTTTCTCTTTGAATGTAGCGATCACAAAAAAAAAATACCGTAAGAAAGTTTGCAGTGCCTGGTTTTAAATGTATTAATTTGTTTCAGATTTCTCAGGGCAGGGTTACTTTCAGAGACACTGTTCCTATTAGCCATAACCCTCAATACCATTGTAACATGCACGAAGCATTTTTACTCACTTTCACATTACTTTAAGCTTCCATTCTAAGAGAGCATTGAAATTTGGTGCCCATGATTACCAAGACCTGGTCTTAACCGTAGCCCAAACCCCAAGCTTCAGGGTCAAGTCACCCATCTCTACAGTAAAGTAGAATGAAGGACACAGAATTCCAAAGGCACCAGATCTCTTCCTTGATGTAAAGGCCCAGCAGACTGACAAAAAAATAGGGGTGTTCAATCAAACAAGTGATAGCCAGAACTGTCCTCCTGCAGTAAGAGAGAACAAAGTCCTGATGAGAACCAAACATCTCCCTAAGGATGACAACCCTATAGAACACATTCATTTTGGCTTCCTCAACCTAAAACTTCACTTGAATTATGATGGACAGCCCATCCTTGCAGTCAAGAAAAATCAAAGACTCAGCAGCTGTGAAAGCTCTGTAATGTCCAATCAAACTTGGTTCTAGTCATTTGGATTGAGATGATTGTCCAGATTATATTTCTGGCTGCAATCAGACTTTTATTCTAGTTTGTTTGTGGGACTACGAAGATTGAATCTTCTAGTTCAGTGCCCCACCATACCGCTATCTACATCTATATATTGTTGTGCCTCTCTTTCTTCAAGAGAGGGCTGTGTTCATCTGGAAGCATTACGATATTTTTTCCTGAATCACTTTTATGGATTTGATTGTTCTACTATTTCAGCACCAAGACGTTTTGGAGATCCTTGCACAGTATCTCCAGGACAGTTATTGCTGTCTTAAAGACAGGGTAAAAACACAGAATAAATTCAGCCAGTATCTCCTACAACACTCTGTTAAGCCACAAATGGGAACATGCTGGAGGTTTGGATCCTATCTTAGATTTGATTTAGGTCTAAATACTAAATATGTGACCAAATTACCAAAGTGTTTAAAAGAGTCATTAAAGATGGGAGTGGAAGGAAACTGGTGGCAATTACTCTCCTGTGAGATGGGACAGGGAAGAAAGGACTGGCTGCAAAACACATGCATTCCAGACATGGCTTTTATAATGGAATGGGTGATGAGAGCTCAACCAACATGACATTACTGCAGGCAGGCAGTACAGCAGTCCCAGGAAACCTCCCTGCCACTCACCTGTCAGTATTTATTTTTTTACAGGGGGGGCTGACCTTGAGCTTTGTACTTAGGTCAGATTATTTGATTACAAGGGAAGACTTGACCACAATCCCTTGATGAAGAACATCCACTTAAACACTTAAGTTCATGGCACGTTGTATCTTACATAAACCATATGAGAGGCAAAAAGTCTCAAATCCAATGAGAAATCTACCAGGATGCTCACTTGTTGGCTTTTCTTGATCTTTGAGATAGCAAAGAAACGCTTCGTAAGAGCCAGAAGTACCACAACAGCTACTGTTGGGATTGTCACCTCCAAGAAGGTATCAGTGTGAATAACTATGAAGCACAGATTCCAGTGTTTCACTTCAGCTGCAAGAAACCTACAGCTGACAGCAGTTTGTCTCTGTAAGCTGTCCTGTGTTCTCTATACACTTGGAACTGCATCACAGCTTCTCCAAGACTCGCTGCCTGCAGGCTCTTCACATGCCAGCAGTGGTTTATAATCTCATTCTCCTTACCAGTGGCAGGCAAGTCTTTAAGTAAAATGGGTGAAAACTCAGGAAATGTGTGTCCTTATTAATCACTGTTAGGGCTGACAAGGAGCAAGCAAGTCCTGGACCGTATCTGGACACAGGAAGGAGAACTGGAAAGACCACTTCCCAAACAGTAAACAAGGCCCCAGAGGCAGAGCCCAAAATTACCCACATGCAATCAGAGAAGCTGGAGTATGTTTACAGGTTCCCTTCACTCTGACATGAAGATGGACAGGACCAAAGCAGACATACCAGGGCACTTTCCACCTGCCACTTTGATCAAGAAAAGTCTCTTCTGCTTTCCCCACCCACTTCTTGGTGATAAACATCTTCCTAGGTCACTTATAATGCAGGTGATGGGTTTAAGAAGAGATGAGCAAACCACAACACATGGAGCACTTGCCAAGTCCTGGTAATAGGCTAGAGAGGCAGAAATACAGCCACCCTTCCCATCAGTCTCAACTCCTTCTCCAGTGGCTATGGCCACAGTCTGCTATGTGCCAGAATGTTTTCCTCTGTGGCACTCTTCTCTGCATGGAACTGTTTAATATTGGAGACCCCGGGCAAGACAGATCAGAGATGGGATACGCACTTGCTCAGCACTGACCACTGTGGAATTAACAGGGAGACCAGTGAGGAGTTTCTAGGAAAGAGATCTGATTACCCATGCTCTGTCCTCCCCACCTCCCTTCCACAGCTTTGTCTGACTCACTGACATGTCTCCCTCAGTTCTTCTCCAGCCCTTCCACTCACCTAGCCTAGGCATTTCACTGGCACACAGTCAGCCTGAAAGAACAAGAACCGCTCCAGAGAGTAGCTTGAATTCTAGGTCAGATCTTAGGTTCTCTGACTACATCTCTGGCTCTGCTAGCAATAGATAGAGCCTCAAATATCCAGCATTCCAGGTGAAAAGATCCAACAAGACATTTTTCTGGAGTGGGGCAAAAAGCTGCAGTTGGGCAAGCAGAACAAAAAGGAGGAGTGGGAGTGAGTGCTGCAGAACAAAAAGGCACTGTACTTAGAGGGATAAATGATGATGCAGGAGACGCAAAACTAAAATACCACCAAACTTCAGAGTTGGTAATTGACGTACACTAGTCACAGTGCTGGGGCTTCATCTGTACTGCCATCGGTTTCCACAAGCCAAATTGGAAAGTATGTCCTGTTCGATCCTGGGAGGTAACTGGAGTCTTTCAGACTTGCAGGTCACTGTGCATCTATACTCTCCCCTCTAGCACACTAAAAGATCATGTGGAATAATGCAGGCCCCTCTTAGCACACTGCCCAGTAATACTCACAGAGCAGTCTGCACTATGAACTGCAAGGAGAGATGGAGACTTTAGGAGATTGCATGGACATGCAGTCCAGATGACTGCCATGGAAACAACTTGGCTAGCCTGCCTCCATCAGGAGGAATACCTGCCCAAGGCCAGCAACCCAGCAGGAATGCTGCTCTGTTGAAGAGAATAGGAGCCCATTTCCAGACCATTTCTTCCATTCCTCCTGCCAACATCAGCTGTTCCCCTATTGTCAGGCTTTGGCCAGGTGCTTTCCATCAAAGTATTCTCACGGTCTGCTTTTCATTTTCCCTAGGCCAAAGAAGCTGAGGTTACACAGGAGGATTGCAGAGTAGGCAAGATATTGTTTAAGAGCATCAGAAAGCAATGAAGGTAATTGATTCTGGAGTACTTAGTTGAAAAGAAGCAAGGTAGGAAAATGTTCAGAAGTATTTAACCTGGCCTTCTAGCAAACAGATATGAGAAACACTGATTAAGAGTGTGCTAGGGGAAACAATACAAGCCACTTCCCTTGTCAGTGCCTTTTTTTATGTCTTCTCAACTTTTCCCCTCCAGCCACCCTCACCTCAGCGCTTTTAGATACATGTGCTCTCTGTCTCTACAGCACCTCGCACACAGCTGCTGGCCTTACAGTGGTAACAATGACAAACTCCATTGGCAGACAGTCTGCTGGGGAAGTTGGGAAAGATCTGGGACACAAACAAACTTGTATCAGTACAGGAAAGGAGAGTGGAAAGTCCAGCAGTATTGTTGTAGTCTTGAGAAAAGGGCCTGGCAAAACCCTAGTAGGAAAGAAACACCAGATGGGCCTGCACAGAGCACCATCACATGGACTGAAACCTGGCTGAGGGCCCGTAAAACAAAGGTAAGGTAACATAATAGTGATCAGCACGGGGAAGGGAATAGCAAAGTTTGGTGTCAGGCCAATTCACAGGTTTGTTAATGACATAGAGCAGAGGATATCAAACACTTTAGTGGATGATACCAAATTTTCTCCTTTGTCAGCTCAGCAATAAAGACAGGGCCAAGTGAAGACTCTACTCATTTTACGCCTATGGTCTAATATAAGTTCTTCTGCCTCAGTTATGGTCACAGCAGCCACTCTGTGTTGACTACTTCCCTTGCAAGAATGAAATAAACCCCATCCTGCTCAGCTTCTAAAAGGAAAAGAGATCCGTCTGCCTAGCAAAGCTGGAGGCAAGCTGATGTCCTGGGGGTTATCTGAATGCTTGATCATTGAATCACACTATACTTCATCACAATAAAAACTCAATATGAAAACAGACAAGACATGAACACCAGCTATATAAAACAACTACCCATGGGTGCTTTCCAGTACCTAGGAAATTCATAGTAGCTTAGTTTTGTTTGGTTGGTTTTTGTGGGAGGTGTTAAGAAATGAGGAATGTTTGCCCTGGATGATTTTGCCCTCATATGGAGTGCTGCAGGACAAGGACATGCACAGAACCTTCTTGAAATAACCAACACTCAAGGCATTTACAAGGTCATTTCACCCCATGGTAACTAGTTTGGCTGTATCTCAAGCAGCCACAGATGAGAATTTCTTGTTATTCTCTGAAGACATTTTGACAGTGAGACACCACGTCAGTCGCTCCCAGAAAGTAACTATCAGGTTTCCTGGTGGCCAGGATCTGTGCAATCAGCACTTTAATTAGTTTGGCTATAGGTCTGTGGTAAACACATGCCAGTCACAGGGCAGGCAGATACCCTCCCACACCACTCTGCTGGCATCAGAGAGACCAGCCAGAAGAAAAGAAAGGGGAAAGGTGGCTTTTCAGCAAAGTAGATGGGAAAGTCATGTTAGAAAAGACAGTGAGCTGGCCCTCAGCATCAATATACAAAGCTCATGAGCAAAAGAGGGGTTTCCTTCATGAATGAGGGAAGGAAGAAGCAGCATTTCTATAGGGCAGCACAGATAGAGGAAGATCTCACAAAATGTAATTGAAATGAAGCAAGCAAAAGTCAACTTGCAGGTTACGTGGAAGTGCCCTAAGAGAGAAGATTAAAGCCTTGGGATTATTTAGGTCACTTGAAACTTTCCTGGATAAGGCATCTAATCACACACAGTGAAGAAAAACTTTTGCTCACCACCCAAGGAGGGATAGCCAAAGAACCAACCCATATTCCCTATGCAGGAGTGGTTTCCACCAGAACACAATTGGGAAGTTTGGCTCATCATCAGCCCCTGATGCGAGTTCCTTCCTTTGCCCAAGCAGACTGCTGATTAACTAGGAATTAAGCTGGCATGAGACAAGAGCTTGTTGATGTCTCTATAAAGCTTCAGCTGATAGACAAAAATAACTTTCATGTTGTCTATTCTGCTTCATCTTCTGCAAAGATGCCTGGTCCTGCCAGGCTGTCAGCCAAGGTCCTCCCAATACCGTAGTTTTCTGCGTGTACTCAACAGGAGGAGACGTGCAGCTTGCTCACGCTCCCTTTCCCACACATCCATGTTCAGCCATGTGCAGGCTCACATTCACACACGCCCCACACATTCCCACTCGTGACTCGGACACCTGCATGTGTGTTCACATATAAGAATCCCCAGGCTGCCTGCATAGGGGCATCCACCACGCATTCAAGGATGCACAGGGGAACTTACATTGTCCCAAACACACACACTTTCTCACCTCCCTCTCAGGCGTAATCATATCCCTATAAATGTGTGTGGATGTTTAACAATGCCTTCACTTGAAGGGACACATTCCATCTCCTACTCATTCACCACCCAAGCACTCACATGCACCACAGCACAGATGCTGTATGCAAAGCCCATACCCTTTAGACATGCTAAGACAAATTAATACTTACTCACATACAAGACATGCACATAACATGCATATTTGAACATGCTTGCAAAGAGTGCAAATACACTGCAAACCTCACTGAGAAATGCGTTACTGACATTTCTATAAGGGGAAGAGTTGCTCTTTAGTAAAGATTAAGCTCTTTTTCTCTTGGCAGTTCATCACTAGGTTAGAAACATGGAGCAGTTTTAAACTGCAGATATTTGTTACCATAGTTAACATTAAAGGTTCCTCACAAACCAGTTTAAGAGAAAAAAATTCTGCCCTGTTCCCTGTGCCCACCATACAGTCACCTCCAATGCCACCACTGCTACTTGTAGTACAGCAGTGCCAGGTCCCAGGTGAGGGATCAGGAGCCCACAGTGAGCTATACAGAGTGACCTTACAGCCGGTATCTGAATTCCTTCCCATGCAGTACGATAGATGATGACAGTGGTAGGGCCTGTTTTGCCTGGATGAGCAGTACCTGCTTGCACTCTCTCCCCTTTCCCACCCTGCACTCTCCTTCCCTCTGCACACCTCTGCCTCCAGCTTCCTGGCAAACACACACAGCTTTCCTCTCTGGACTCACCAGCGGGCACCCAGTTCTCGCCAGCCTCCGCAGAGAGTGACGGCGCAGATCTGTGCAAGTGCCGAAACAGGCGGCCAGGCAGCCGTGACAGGGTGAAGACATAATGGTCCCTGACACACACATTTACATCGTCAACACAATCACTGATGTGAATTTGAATTCTCACCTGCTCAGAAGGATATTTTCCTCTCTCCAAAGGTGCTAGCTCATCACTAATCTTTCCAATGGGAATTTTCATACTTTTTAAAAAGTATATTTTCTTCACAAGTCAATGATCTGCTAGTAATGGAAAAGCTACATGTATGAACTTACTTGTTTCAGAATTAGGTCTTTTCTTCTCTTTTCCCTAACTCTGCCCCCAAGAAGTATGAGGTGCTATCTGAGTCCAAAACCACTAGCACTTACAGGAGACACTTTGGCAGATCTGTCTCCAGATCACTTCAGCAGTCATAAGCTAGCTTCAAATTGTGTATAATTATTTTCCAGAAGAGAAGCAGTGAGTTTAAGGAAAAAATAATTATGAGGAGAAACCCTCTTCTGTATTTTAGTTGTTAAAATGAAGAAATTCAAGTTAACTTTGTATCACATGCCAAAGCAAACACATGGGGGCTGCTGTCCCAGGCTAAAAGAATACCGAATTTGAGTCAAGGCTTGCAAATTTTCATACGGGTTTTTGGCCATAAGGGCTCATACAAGAGCAAACGTGGTCATATCAGAAAAGCATCTAGCAATGGATTCTTGGAGTATTCTCAAAGGCTTCAGGAAAAAACAGGTACTGGCACTAAGATACCCTAACACAGATGTTAAGTAGGAGAAGAGGGAGTAAAAACAAGTTTAAAGTTTTGATAAGGAATAATCAGAGACTACAAAGGTTTTGATCCGAAAAAAGTATCCAGACTGTAAAGAGAAGGAGAAGTGGAAAGGGACTGTTCTTAACCTCTCCATCAAATTTTGTCTGACCAAGAATCCTTCACTGACCCTAGGAAATGGTTTTGAAATACTGATTTCACAGACAACAGAAGAGGGACACCTCGTAACCACCACCAATTCACAAAATATTAAACCCTTACCTTGCAAGTATTTATTGACCTCTGATGGTGAAAAACACTGAGGAGTATAGGCTTTTAGATCTTCTGAATTCTTGACTGCAGCCAGATTACAAACAAACAGTATCAACAACCTCAAATATCCCTCGATGAAGCCTTCAGGCCTCTGTTTGCAACATCAGCTCTCAAAAACAAATGCAAACCTCAACAGGAAGCGCAGAGGGCTGCAGTAGCTCTGTGGGATAAGCAAAGACATCTGTGAGGAAAGAACAATGGCCAGCTGTGCACTCAGGGAGAACAAGCTAGGGGCCGAGGGCAGCCCCAGCGCTGGCACACAGTTGTGGGGCAGGATTGCACAGTGCCTGAGCACAGCAGGCAGAGCCAGGAGCTGCCAGCAGGCTCCATCAACAGGGTCAGACAGGACTGGAGAAAATGCTGCAACATGGGCCTAAAGACTATGAAAAAGCCACAGCTAACAGACATAACTGGAGGCAAACTGTAAGACACGTATAAAGGGGGCATCCAGGACACAAGCTACCTACAATGCAAGGCCAAAGTCTATCCAAAGGGTCAAGAAAACAGGTCCATCTACTGCACAAACAAAGCAAGGTCCAGGTCTGACCTTAAATAGGCCTCCTGGGCCCCAGGCCATGGGCCAGAAGGTGTGGGGCATGTGGAGGCTACAGGTGAAGCTGGTCAGAGCATTAAAGTCCACTGGGAGATTTGGTGCCATTTCGCAGGAGAAGGTACTTTGTCCCAGCAGGATGCAAGCAGCCTAACATCCAAGCCCTGCTCAGAACAGAGTGCTCTATAGCCCATGCTACTTCACAGACATCCCAAGAAAGAGCTCCCAAGAACTGCCAGAGTGCTTCTGCCAAGAGGAGCTGCTTCTCTGTGGGATTCAGGAAACCTGGTGTGACGTGCTTTTAGACCAGCAGGTCTAGATGAGAAAATCAAACTTGCTTTGATTTTGTCCAAGCCTGAGGAGGCAACTTAAATATTTTGTTTAATAGTTCTTTACTAAATTAGCAATAACCTAGATGTACATTCCATCTGTATCCAAAGCCTCCCAGACCTGCTACTCATTTTCTCTGTGCCTTCCATCTACTTTTGCCGTTGCTTCTCACCAGTAACACAGAAACTCTATATCTGTTTTTCTTACTTATTTGCTCTGTGCTAACTTTGAAAAGCATTTCTGAAAAGCATCCCATAAGGTTCTCAGATAGGTGCTTTGAAGAAAAATTCTTTCCTAAATGAAGATTTTAGAGCAAAGACTGGTCTGTATCTTTGCCTTCCAAGGTGACACCAGAATATTAACTAGCTAAATAATGACATTTCTGTTAAAATAATCTAACCCACCTGCACCATTTTATTTTTTAAGAGAAACTTGCATCTATTGGACTTGTTCACCTTTAAAAAAAATTAATTTAAAAAGTGAATAGTGTAACTGAAAAATAATTTTTTGAAATTAGGGGGTTTTTTGTATGTGTGTTTTGGTTTCAGGTCATTCTTTAACTCTGGACCATATGAATTTATGGGATTACCCAGCTGTAGACTTCTAAGAGAAAAATTATACTCAGAAATTACTAGTAATCTTGTTGTGTGTTTTTAAAGAAGAAAAGTGTTTTGATTCATAAAATATACAAGACTCCCACTGTCATCCCCAAACACTGTATCAATCACAAATCAGTTATAGCTTGAGATATGAACAAATTTACAAACTTTACATCCTTCTCATTTTATTGCTAAGGTTTGAGCTACGCTTTTCCTTGCAACTGTATTAGTTGAAAATACATCAAAGCTGAGAGTTGCATTTAATCACTTGAGTCCAGGAGATGGGACTGAGACAAATTGCTGTTAGGGTAATCTTGGGGACTGTATTCCAAGAGCTGTCAGGGCAGCTTCTGAAGGTAGCTGGTAGATAAGGCTGAGAGGCAGCCCTCACACATGCCCGGCAACGAATACAGAAAGCCCTCCAGTATTTCACTGACAGAAGGCTCGGGCTGAGCCTGAGACAAAGTTCTTAAATGCTAGCCACCGAGGGAAATAACAGCCTCCAATCTGTGTTCAAAATGCAGTCCCTCAGCTAACGGGCACTCAGTTCATTGCTACTGTATGATTCCTTTTTCTGCTGGGTGATGATCATTTCTGCTTGCAAGTCTGATTAATTTGTAAGGGCATCTAGAAGTTGGGGAGCTTGGAGGGGTGGGGGGGGAGGTGATTTCCAGTTTTATTTACATCTAAAGGGATTTATTTCATTAAAAGTCCATCTGAGTGCATTTTCTGAACATGTACCACTTCCAGATCTATCTGTTACTACTCAGCAAAATGAACAGCTAGGACTTGGGCACCTCCAGCCCAGCTGAGGTCAACAGAAACCAGAGAGCCAGTCGAGCTCAACTGACTGACACCAGCAGGACTTGCTCTAAAGCTACTGCTCTGTGGAGCATCTTGATCAACCCGCAGACAGAATTACGGAAGAAGAGGCAAAATAAGCGCCTAACTCTCCCTTCTTGTGGGCAGCCCTGAGAAGGCCTCCAGCTCACGCCTGCAGCACAGTCAGCTTCCAGGCTGGCAGCAGAAAGCAGCAGCAAAGGAGGGGGCAGGGGGCAGAGGGACCAGAGCTGCGCAGGCCATCGCCCCCATCTCCAACTGAGTGACCAGGGCTGGGCGATCACCACCCCTGGCCCAGCTCTGCCAGAGGCACACCCGAGGAGCACAGCAGAGGGCAGGGGCTGGAGACTTCCAAGGCATCACCCCCTCCCCGAAAAGGGAAACTGAAATAAGAGGCAGAGGGAGCCTTGTGTGTGTTTTTATTATTATTATTTCTGATTAAAGAGGAATTCATTTCATCTTTGCCTCCTGCCAGGGGCTGAGGTGCCGCCATTGAGGTTAACGGTGCGGAAGAATACAAAAAAATTTCATTGAGGAGGATTATAAAAGTTACTAGCTGGAACATTAACAGAAGAGTAACTTGTAAAAAATGCAATATTACAATATTCACAAGGACGGTAGAGCGTGGTAAAGCTATAAAATTCAACATTAAAATCTTCTACAGCCTAGATAACCTAGTTAACAAACATTGTATTGGAACTACTTTTTTTCCGCCGTGCTGAGGTGCGCGGGGCCGGGGGCGGCGGGCCGGGGGCTCGGGGCCGGGGCAGAGCCGCTCCGCGCTGCCGGTCCCTCCGCGCGAGCAACGCATCTGCGGAGGGGATGCGTGAAGGCGTGGAGCAGGCGCGGCTCCAGCCCCTGATTCAGCACTGATGAACTTTATGTCATTAGCAAAGCGTGGGAAGTGATTTGTCTCATCCAAACCCGCAAACAGGAAGCACGGATTCGTGTCATTTGTCACCAGCACCTAGTGCCCACACAAATAACAGCCAATATCTTTCCCTGCGCTGATGGAACTCTACAAGGCAAAAAGAAAAAAAAACTTAAAAAAAGAAAAAAAAATACACAAAAACCACAAAACCCAAAACAACCAAAGCTCAGAACAAAAAAAAAAAAACAAAAAAAAAAAAAAAAAAAAACAAAAAAACCCAAAAACCCAAAAAAACCAAAAGCCCAAAAAAAAAAAAAAAAAAAAAATAAACAAAAAACCCCACCAAACTGGAGAGGATCAGACATTACTGTTACTGTTACTATTACTATTGCTATTACTATTACTAATATTACTAATATTCTGCTCCTAATAATAACGGTCTCATGCAAAGACATCAACCTCAAAGATAAACCGATGCCATTCTCCCAAAATCGGCAGAGAGAGCTTTAATCTTTAGAGTCTCCTACATCAGGCGAAACTTATTTCTCTTGCAAGAAGTAGGGACGCATTTCCCCCTGTTGTGTGTTATTTTAATGTGGTTTGTCGCTGCATCCTTCTCCCCCCACCCCCTTCCCTGTGCGTCCTCGCTCCCTCTGTTCTGGGGGCTGCGGAGTCGCAGGAAGCAGATAGTGTGAAAGGGCCGGGAGAGAGGGAGAGGGAGCGAGAATTGCTCTGAGCGACTGCGGAGTGGAATTCAGTTCCCTGGGGAGTTAGCAGACAGTTTGTGGAGATGTTACTCCAGAGTTTCAGACTATGATAAATATGATAATTTGTATAAAATTTGAATGGGTTCTTGTTTTCAGGGAGAATGCCTCCGATGATGAATGTTCATGATTTTCAGATAGATGGCTGATAAAAAGTGTATTGAATTGTTGAAAGCGATTTTAATTTTAATTCTCTACCTGCAGATGTCTGATAATAATAATGTCTCCTAATAAAATAGGAAGGTGTCAGTTTAAGCAGCAGTATTTCGCTTCACTTCATCCTTCCCATCCCCAGACTGTGGCAACATTAACCTCTTCTTATAAAAAGGCACATAAAATTATTATAATTACAGAGTTATTAATTTTAAAAAGAGGGTTAGCAGGATTTTTTATTATTATTAATAGAGCTCGCACAGTACCCCTGCAAGTAAATCCCCGTGTGAAATGATGGATCCGATTGCTAATTCTATTATTAGATATTGCCTAGGAATTGCCTTTCGGGTTTTTAATTAGAGTAATTGAAACTAGAAGAGGCGGGGCTGATTATTTTTATTTTTACCCCTTTGTTATTATTTAAAAGTCATTGATAATGCTCCCTGCATTCAGATATCGTCTTCAGAAGGAGACTTACAACAAAGCAACAAAGGGAAAACAGACAGATCCGCGGGTCTGGAGCTTGAAACTCCCAAGCCAGCAGTGTGCGTGTATTAGGTTAATTGGGTTTTGTGGGTCTGCGGGATCTCTGAGACTATCCCCAACCCAGCTCTTACTGCCTCTGAGCTGGGCTGATATTTCATGTGNAAAAAGAAAAAAAAAGGAGGAAAAAAACCCCAACAACAACAACCCTGGTAACATGAAATCAATGACCTGGCAGTTACACTCTAATTAGCGCCTCCTGCGAAGCAGCCCAAAGCCAGCCCAGGAAAACCGCACACGGGCACCGCACGCCGAGGAGCGGAGGCAGGCGCGTCCTCGGCGGGCTACGGCTCCCCGTGCCGGGGGCAGCCTGGCTCCCGTCCGAGCCTTCCCCGCTGCCTCTCCCACCCGCGGCCGCAGCCTCACCCTCGGCTCACCCACTCGCGGCAGGGAGAGGCGCGGGGGGTGGCTCGGCCGAGAAGCGGGGACCGGCCCCACTCGGCTCCCTGTGGGGCAGCCTCCGAAAAGCCCCCGGCTTCGCTCTCGTTTGCCCGAGCTATTTTTCTCTCGCCCTGAAAAGAGCAGACAATATTGTCCATTCATCAGAAAGGCAGGAATTTGGTGCTTCTGGTTGACTCCGAGACGGGTAATTCAGGGAGAAATGAAAGCTGGATAAATGACTCGGTAGTGTGAATTAGTACGGAGGGTGCAAGCCGCCTGGCAGAGAAGTGCGATTTTATAAACAACGGCATCATCTGGCAAAAGGGTAAAGAACTGTGCAGAGCTCACAGCTTTTCTAAAGCATCGCATTGATATTTTATACATGGAGAAGAGCGGGGAGAGAGATACATGTGATATATGTTCATAAGCACAGGCTATGCAAGCACAAGGGAACATTCCCGTTCAGATCCCCATACAGGTGCATCTCTCCACTTACTAAATGCTCCCTAGCTGTCTCCAAAATAAATGGTTATATGCAATAAAATATATATAAATTAAAGCCTCTTCATTTTGATATAAAGATTCGGGTTTGTATAATACATTTCTTATATATTGCCACGTATTCCTCTCCACAGACGAATCTATTTCGGGTATATGTGCATAGTTGTGAACATAACATATACTTATAGTTACACAGGGAATCTGAGAGTTGGCAATACGTCTAGCAACGAGAGCACTCGTTAGATATATGGTTGCATAAAGGATCGTGTACAGTTACATTAAGTCCCATTAAGACAGTGAATGTCGGTCTGCACCGTTTCGCACACGAAATTACAATTACAAGTTCCTGACTAAAGAGCAGGAGGAAATTGCCAGAAGCCTGGGTAGTCCGGTCCCCCGGCCTGGTGCCTGCGACCTCCTTCCCACCGGGGTGCCATTGGACTTATGAAACTGGAGATAGGGAAAGGTATTTATTCAGGGCAATTAGAAAGCAGGTACCGCTTCAAAAATGGATTTATTAAGGGGAAAAGGAGTCGAAATTATTGTTAAAAAAAATGCGCATAAACGAGTCTAACAAAGTAGGGAAGCAGAAGCATATTGGCGTGTAAGGTATCACACTGGAACTGCTTCTACTTCAGACCTCAGGATTAATCAAAGAAATCGGTGCGGCTGATGAGGAGTTATTCAGCAGCTGAGCTCTGGAAAACTGCATCCCTGCTTTCTTTATACATTTTATTATTTTCAATTGGTTTGAAAAATTAGAAGTGTTTAGAAAAAAGAAATACACATTTCTTCTTCCAGCGGGCTGGAAAGCTTTGATTTTATCCCCCACACACATTCCCTCTCTCTTCTTATCTTTCCTTCCCTTTCTATTTTTTTTCCCTCTCAAGTTTGTGATGGGGACCGAAGGGAAGGATGCTTTTGAGAAAGAAATTGAAGCGCCTTTTTGGAGGGCACTGCTCTCCTTCGCCCCACCCTCAGCATTCCTAACTCCTGTTTCCACCGACGATGCCAGCCCTGGAAGCCAGCAGCCAGGGCGTTTTGTAACCTCCGACGCCAGCCAGGGAAGAGACAGATCAGGGCTGCTCCTGATAGTTTCCCTGCATTGTGCTTTTAAACCTCCCCCTAGCAGGGCTCGGCAAATGCTTCTTTGTCCGCTTAGGAGTGGCCGTGGCAGGGGGAGGCGAGTGCTTCCCCTGTACATGGACAGCCGTCGATGATAAAACTTTCTTAGGAAACTTGGAGGAAGACCCGACTTCTGGCAATCTGGGAGAGATGACAACTGCCAGAGATGCCCGTGGCCGTTAGCTTTAGCTTTCTCCGCTTCCAAAACAGATGTGAAGATGCCTCTTTCCAGACTGGCCATCTCCTCTCTCGAGTATTTTTAAGTGCAAATCTTTAATGCTGTTGAACCAGAACCTCTGTCCCTTGGCCGGCTCGCAGGCAAAGTTGACAAGCTAAGGGGATGGTGGAGAGTGAAAGTTACTGATACGAGTGGGACA
>VXBT01010113.1:0-183565 GCA_013400235.1 Oriolus oriolus
AGAAAAAGAAAGAAAGAAAGACATCTTAGTATGCATGAAATATCTCCAATAGGTAATGAAATTTTGATCGTTGGTATAAGGAAGGGTTAAAACTATTTGGAGCATTGTAGAGAGTATTAAAAAAAACATATTTGAACTGGAGCAGGTACATAGACCAGCTGCTTTGATAACAAGAGGAATGAATAAGCTGGTTTACATGAGGGGACTGAAAGAGCTGGATTTAGCCTAGCAAAAAAATAGCTGAGAAAAACTATGATTGCCTTCTATAAATAAATGGGGGGCAGGAGGAAGATGAGTTATTTTTACTAAAGGACAAGGTTACACAAGAACAAATGAATATAAACTAGCTATGAATGCATATATTCTGAAAATTCATAAAAAGGGTTTTAAGATGGAGCTCAAATGAGATGAATGGGATTATATGACATGATTATTTATGATAGCAGGGAATTGGATTCACTGACCCAGGATGCCTCCTCTAGTTCTACAGCATGTGCTTGTACAAATCGCAGTTCTGTTCTCTGACTAGTAGATCACCTATTTCTGTAATTAGCTACTTCTTCTGCTGAGAACTTGTAAAACTTTGATTTTTTTTCCAGCGCTGATGCAGTTAGAAATTTGGAGTTAGATTTCACCCTCTCCCCCTGATTTTTCTCTCTTTTTTTATAATGTATAACAGAAATAATGCTATGCTTCTGCATTTTCCAGTAGCTTTGGCAGAAATACAGATCAGGGTAAGTGGAGGCACAAAAGTACAGGAAAGGTAGGTGGTAAACTTTCTGAGCAGGAATTATGTGTGAGTAGGCATGAACAGGTAAAACAACCAGTTTTACACCACTGTATTTCAAATATGAGCACTAATATATACATTCATGTTATATTTTAATGTTGGTATAAAAAATATTAACAGCTACTTTGATTTAACATTAAAGAAGTGTTTTATTTTTACAGACATACAGGAAATTCAAATATAGAGATGTATTTCTCTGTAGATTTTATTTTTGTAAGTTTCGCTGATTCCACAGAAATTTCTTGCTCTCTCAGACCACCAAGCTGATTTTGTGAGTGACCTGATGCCTTGAAGTGCCACGTTTGCTTAGGTGACCTAGTTGGCTCAGGTGACTTAGGTACATCTGCTCATCTTGGTGACTCACATTCCTTTCTTGATGAGTCGGGTAGACAGAATTGTCTTTTCAAGAACATGCATTGTTGATAATTTGCCTAGAAGGGCATGTGTGTAAATCTTGAATAATTATCTCTGTAGTCATTGGCTATGATGTTGCAAGAACTTGTTAACCAAAAGAAAATGGTGAGCAACTGGTAAAGTGCCATATATAAAACATTCCTTAGTAGACCAAAAGTTTCTCTTATTTATTCTCTTACTTATTCTCTTATTTCATTCTATTATTAATAAAAATGTATTTTGTTTTGAAAAATAAGTACATATATCTTTGTAGTACAGCTACAGGTTGATTTGGGCAAGTGATAACAGAAAGGAAGGAAATTGTGGGAAGACTTAAAAGCTAAATTTTTTATTCATCCACTGTGAGTCGTGAGGGCTGTTAAATCAGACAAAATGGTTAATCAGCCATAATGTTCAGAATTTCAGCTCTTCCCTTCTACTGAGCATGTGCTGGATCTGGCTGTGGCATTGTCAGGCATGCTAAGCAAATATTAAGGAGTGTGAGAGCAGCAATGCAGAAAAATTCAAACTTGTGTTGCATTATGCCCTGTCAGTCACAGTGAATGTGGCCTGACACAGCATGGTATTTGTGCCCAGATGGTCTCAAGGGCTTAAAATTCTTAAAAGGAAAGTTTCTTGTGAGCTAGGTTATTAAGAGTTTCATCTGAATAAGGAATGAAGGTTGTGGCCCTTTAGAAACACAGTGTCCCAAGAGGTTCCTTTGTCTTTGCCAATTTAAAACGATGGCAAGCATTGGCATCATATTTATTGTATAGCAGTATCTATATTAATAGCCACCACATAACAGCTGAAAAACATTCCTTTTCTATCTGGGCATGTCGCCTCAGTACATTAACAAAGGTTCGAGAACAGAAGATGACAGGCTTTCATGGAGAATCATGCTGTTAAAATAACATTCTCTCCTGTGCCATAGCTTCTGGCATTGGAATCCACCATCCTGTCATAAATTGCTGACATCAGTGTAGAACAGCATTAATATTATGCCTTTAACCCTTTTGATACCATTTCTCTGGGTAAGTCTGTATCATATCTAGAAGGAAGAGGAAAAACTTCAGAGGAAAAGATACACATATACATACTCACACCCACACAGTGTATCTCTTACAGACAAATTTCAGAACACAGACCAGATTTTCTTTAGAACTCTCACTGCTTTTTCAAAATTATCACAAGAATGATGACAGCTCTTTACTTTTAATTTATAAGTGAAAGAAAATTAGATTCTCTATATTTAAGATGTTGTCCTTCAGAAATTCCTGATAAACTCTGTCCACATCAACCTATTAATTTCAATAACAGAAGAGCGAGAAGGAGGGAAGAGGGGGAGAGGAAGAAGCACTCAGCTGTTCCAATGGTGTTCTTGCTTTGTTTTGGTGACTGTAACTCCTTTCACTATACCAACCATAAATCACAGTTCTTCTCTGTTTACTGCAACGCAACTCTTAGATTACATCTGTTACTGTGAAACATGGTCTTTTAAATTTTTTTAGACATTTTCTTTATTCATAAAGAAACAATCTAACCATAGATATGACTGAATAAAAAATAAGAAGACAGAATAGACACCCAGTTAAGCAAGGCTTCTTGATTTGCAAGAGGGAAAAGGGTTTGCAGTGTCAATTTACAAGGTGTAGATAAATTTCTGCACTTCAGTACAGAGAAAGTGAAGTAGAAACAAACTCTAATTAGTGCTTTGAACGAGTGCAGAAGAGTTTTGAACATTTTTGGAAACAGGCATCACACAAATGCTCACTAAATCACATAAGTGTTACCCAAATCTGAGCTCCTTAACATAGAATCACAGTGTGAATTACAACTGGAAGAAGTCTCTTACATGCTAAATTAATACTTACATTTAATTCTTCCTGTTCAACTCCTTAAGTAGTTGGCCTTTTCCTAGAACACATGGTAGATGAAATCTTTATTCATTTTGCCTGCCCTGCATACCCTGTTCTGCAGCAAAGGTCTTCCAGGTATAAAAGATAGTTTCTCGCACCACATACTAGAGATCCGCAGCTACACTGGGTCAGACTGCTTTAAATTCAACTTTTTTTCTGCCTTTCAAATAGCTATTTAATTTAAAATCTATATTTTTGAAGCCCCTCATGGCATGGAAATGATACCTTCTGACATTTGTTTGTCTATAGTTAAATCCAAACATGATAACATATTAAAAAAGTTTATTCGATTTTCTGCTCCTGTGACCACCTTCATTGGCAGAAATTCTATTATGTACAGTTTGGCCCAAAAGTATTCCTGGTGTAATTCCATTAAATCTAGCTTTCTGTTTATATCAAATTCTACTCGTGTGTAGGGGGTCTGATTTGATATGGGATTTAACTTACAAGATGTGGGATAAGAGAACAGAGGTTGTTACAAGGTAAAACAGCTTAGATTGCCAAAACTGACATATTCACCCTGGAATGTGTCTCATTTTCTTTCAGTGCACTTTCAGTGTGATGAGACAGAGGAAAACTGAAAGAATGAACTTTTATGCTGCAAAATTATGTTTAATATACAGCCAGCTATAACAAGGGTTCATCTGGTTAAAAGTATTATTTTGAGTTTTGTTTGCTTAGAAAAGCATAGAGTTGTTCATACGTATCTTCTTGTTGCCTTTGAAGCAAGGACAGATAAATTGCTTCCCATGAAGCTAATTACCCACTAACAAAACCATACACAAACAGAAAGTACCACTTTGATTCATCCCTGGAAAATAATACCGTATCTTCCTACCTGCACCATCATGGAGGCACATGTCACTATTTCTGGAGGTGATGATAGGCTACTGAGCTTCCTAAGCTTTTTAGACTTCTGTCACTCCCCTTCACACCAGCTCTATTTTTACCTCTTCAGGACCCGGTTAGAATCCAGCAACCCCATTCCTCTGCAAACTACAAATTTCTGCAGTGTTTTTGCTGTCCCACTGTTGTAATTCCCGTTGCTGTTTGATTTCTGCTGATTTTTTTCCCTATTTGTTAGGTCTTATTTCACCATCTTTTCCGTTCTTTCCTAAATTATTAAGTGTAGGTGTCTGTTGCAGGGCTTGGGGATTTAGCTCAAGGCTCTCATTAATGTTAATGGAGGTCATACATAAATCTGTGTTCAGCATAGAGAAATTTTTTCCCTTCCGTTTTTTGGTGAAGGGTGATATGAGCGTGATCAATTTTTCTTTGATACCAGATTAAGAAGGTTAAGAAGAAGCATTTAAATGACTTCTCATTTTAACACAGAGTAGAAAATATACTAAGATGCCTATATGTTGTGCTGTATTCACCCACCTCGTCATTTCAGTGAGTAGAAAAGATTTAGTCTCAACTTTTTCCATTATTAATTGTGGAAGTGCTGGTTTATCAGACTTAAAGTCTCGAACAGTGAATGTCTCTATTCAAAGGAGAAATAAAGCACAAGCGCTATGGAAGTATGAGCCGTGCTTTATCCTCCTTTCATACATACACATCATTTCATGCTGCCCCTCACCTTAGCTCAGAGGGATCTTCTGGTGAATAACTGAAGAGTTTCATCTCTGTTATTATTCGGGGGTTGTTTTGCCTCACAAGGGCCCAGTTGCTCCAAATGGGAATTGTGGTTTTGGCTGTACCCAGTGGTAACTGCACTAGAATCTAATTCCTTATTTCACACAGAACTGCCATCAGCTACTAGCAGTTGTCAGGTCCAGCTGATGTTAATTTGAAATAATATGCCAAAGTTTGAGGGATTTTGTGGTCTATTTTCAAAGTTTTCAACCAAATAATTCCTCATAATTATATTAATCTAATACGCTGTCTACAATCTGTGTTATTTTCAGGACATTCTTTCCAATCTAAACTTTTACAGGCTGAAACTAGGAACAGGTCATGCAGAAACTCTTATAGATCTGTCTGACTTTGATGTGGAAGCTAGGGCTAATTGCATTTGACCTTTCCCGCTTTGGGGCAAATCTGAACTATCCAAGCTCTAAATCCTGATTATTTTTACTTGTACCTCAAAAAACCCATGTGAAAATGAGAACTATGTTGAATTTTATAATTTTGAAATACATTTTTTTCTCTAATAGTAATGACAGATAGGGCTCTTGATGTTTTCCAAAGCATCTTACCTCAGCCCTAATAATCTTTTCCAGGTTTACCAGATACTTAATACTATTGGTAACAACGAGACTTGACCTGTGAATACGGCTGTGGCACCTTTTTATCAGAACATATGCCCAGAAGAATATATATTAATCTACATCTTTGTAAATCCAGATGCACCTTTACTACCTTCCTGGCTCCAGGGACCCAGGGTGGTTGGTGGGAACTTGGCCAAGTGGAGGTTCAGTGGTTGATTATCTGTTCGCTGTGCAAAAAAGTGTGAGACTGGTTGAAGTCAACCCTCAGAGTTCCCTGGTCCCAGACCAGTAGTAGGAAGATGATGGTTTGCATGAACACTGAAAATATCAGCCATGTCTGAATAGTACTCAAATCCAAATTACAATTACAAATTTAATTACAGCAGTGCAATACAAAGCTTTTTAATGTCACTGATTCAGGATTTTTCACCAGAAAATATGCACTGATTAAAAATATATCCAAGTCAAGTAAAGGTCTAAAATCCTTTTAGAAATCCTGCAGTTGCCCAAAATTTTCAAAATACAGCTTTTCATTTTTCTGCTTCAGCTATTTTTTCTATAGTATTTATCTACCCTACAGAAATTTTTGGAGAATTGTTCATGTTTACAACCTGCTTTTAAATGTAAAAGGGCATGTAAATCAAGTGTGGCTGTGATGCATGCACTGCTAACAGCGCTTAGTCTGAAAAACTTCCTGATCTCACTCAGAGCTTGCCTGCCATACCTCTAAGCTTCATTAATTTTTGACAGTTCTTCCTAGGTTAAGATCTTGTTTTCTTTATGTAATCATGGTCTCTAAATGGTAGGTATAATAATTTGCCATTTAGAAAACACTTAGATGTGAACATTATTAGGATTATAAGTTTGAAAATGGGGAACGTTATTAAAATATTCAAGCAAGTACTTAAGTGTAGTCCTAACATTAGTTATCTCTATATTTTTAATCAATATAGCTACAGAATTTGATTTTTCACATCTAGTATTCCCATCTGGGTTTTGACTCAATAATTATAGTTGTAGCTAATTGCAAATTCTATATTTAAGTTGGCTAGCAATTCCTCTATGAATGATTACAGTGAGCTCGTCTTTCAGAAACTTTCATATCTGTTTTATTTACAGCAGACATCTGCTTTTAGTCAAGAGATAGCCCTGTGATTTTTTCCCAAACAATTCAATTTCTTATTTGTTGTAATACAAAGTGTTAAGCATTGCAATTTTTGTATGATCAGTATTATCAGACAAAGAACACACCTCTTCTAATCTGTCTGAAGCTGCTGATAATGTTCTGAGAATATTTTTCACTTCTGACAGTGGTTATAGCAGTTGAGGTGGGGATGAAGGCCAGAGCCTCCACACATATATGTGCTTTCCTCCCCATTTGTCCAAGACGAGGCAGGTGTGCTGAACACCTGTCACTGAGACTGGGGACACACTGGAGCCCTCCCTATAAACTCCACCATCTGAAATATGTCCACATCCTGTTCTGCTCACACTGTCAGTGAAGCAAATGAGGTAGGAGCTCCTGCATGGCTCTAACAATACTTCAGTGATTTTTCATGCATATATTGTTTCCCCTGTAGAGGTGTGTTCTGAACTTTTCTTGCAGTCCAGCTTTTCTCTGGCAGAACAAAGTAGAATAAGTAGTGCTGCTTAGTCACACCTGGCAACTCTGTCACTAGCCTGGCCACAAAAAAGTGAGTTACTCTGGGGGTCAGATGGGCCAGAACCAAGCATTTACCAGAGACAATCACTTGGCATCTTCCTGTGATTCCACTCAGATGGCAAACAGCTGTGCAGAGGCTGCTACCAGCCAGAAGGGTTTAGGGAAATATCAAGCGCCTCCAAATTTTGCAAGGACCAGAGTTACCTTAAAGCAACAGGCCAGGTGTTATAGTAGAGCAGAGATATCAGAGCATAGCTCATGTGAGATCCAGGGATTTACAAAGCCTTTGTGGCAGCATTATGTTCAGTAGAGGTGTGAGGAGAGTATTGATTCTGCACTGGTTTTCCTAATATTAGTAGGAAAATACCAGAAGGAGCCTTGCAACCATTCACATTGGTTGTTTTGCCTACTATTATAAGCTACAGGCCACAAATTACATTTTAAAGCCCAGTTTAAGATGAAAAGTCAAAACAGTTCTGGCAACACAAGTAATATGGGATTCACAAGTAAGAGCAACTTCTTACTTGTGAATTTATTAAAGGGAACTCCCCATGTGGTCCCCCATGTGAACATAGGAACTAGAATACTACCCACACTAGGAAGGATGATAATGCCTTCTCTGCAAATGTAAGTAGCAGTGAGAAAATGGGTTAAAACCCAAACCTGACAATAGATTTAACTGAAAGCATTTTTTTCATTCTTGTCGAGTGTGCACTTGAGAGACCATGCTGCTCCAAGGAACACAGAAGTGTGCTGAGGAAAAGAGGACAAGGTTCATCCATTCCTTCTCCCCTTCACAACTGTTGTCCAGCAGTCAATAGTAGAAAATGTCCCAAACTCTGAATTTTTCACCTCAACAGAAGGGCAAACATATACAATAGAAGACCATCAAAACCTTTGAGACAAATATAATGCAATTAAGAAATTTAATCTCTTCAAATCCATGTAGGTAGTAACATACTAGATAATCAAGACTCTTATCACAAGTTTATCCTGTTTTTCTGTAGAATTTGACTATTCTTTTTTGAGACCTTATTGATGTACAGTTTTTCTCTGTTCTTTGCGTTTTTGCATTGGTCCTAATTACAGAAGGAAAGTCTGCTTGTAGATATTTTACTTGTAACCGTAGCGGATGTTTCATGATATGCTGCTCTTTCCATACTTTTGGAGTCCTTCACTACTTTTTCATTCCCGATTCCTGAATTCATCATCTGCAATCTTTTTCCAGTAAATTATCACTTAGCAATGTTTAGTAGTCAATTTAGTGATGTCTTTGTTCAGCTCATTACAGGCAAATATATTGAGCTATGTGGTGCTTACTTCCCAGGTGTCCAGTACTCCTTTGATATCTAGCCTCCCCAAACCTAGACATTTAATTTTAAAGAAACATTGAAACACGTTTTATTAAAATCAGTAGGCCAAGAGAACCTTTGCACATTTGGCCTTCAGCAGAGAGGCATCTGCTAGATGTTATTGTACTTACAGATGAAATCAAGTCAGACCAAATGTATTGAACTGGCCTAGTTGCATGCCAGGGGTTTTATAGGTTTTCTAATTTTCATTTCTTCTTGATTTTGTATTTGCTGGTTTTCATTTGGACTGGAGCATCATTACTTAATATTTCTACTCTACTTGAGAGGTGAAAAGTAATTTAGCACAGAAGTACATTTACTATAAGTGTTAAATGCTCTTGCTATCTCCTATGGTTAGAACGTGGATGTCCTTAAATCCATTTATTTAGCAGAGAAGACCTCTTTCAAGAAAGATGGATTTATTTCCTATGCTTTTTTCATTGGTGCTGTTTTGGAAAGATATAAGCACACTAAAGGAAACAAAATGTTCAGCTCACAAATCTAAGGGGAGCTTGGGGCTGCTGAGACACAATTACTTTGATATTTTAGAGGGATAAAAAAAACCCTTAGAAATCCTGTTTTCAAAAATTAAGAATAAAAGAAGCATTCACTTTCCAACCAAATACAGTTCTTTCAGAAATCCAAATGCCATTTAATTTATGTAAGTCACGGGAGGGAGGGAATATCAGTCAGAAGCCCGTCCACATTTGCTGAAATCCACAGAAACCTCCTGCAGTGGATTGTGCTTCACGTTGGGGAGTGCAGACATGAGGGAGGAAGAATGTAGAACAAATGTGCAGTAGAGAAAAAGGGAATGAAAAGGTGGAAATGTATATATGTGCATGTGTGAACTCAGGTCATTGTTACAGAATAGGGAAAAGAACATCCAGTACATGGTTGCGGCTGGGTTTTTCCTTGGCATTACGCTGGTAGCAATGAGACCTTCATCAAGATGGAGGAGGTGGAGGGGGCATTGATTTTTTTAGAAATATGTGAGGATAAAAGTAAAATACAGCAATGCCTGGAATGAGTTAAAGTTTTGGCTGACATTCATAAGCGAGACTGGCGTTAATATGCAGTGGTGATTTTATCTCTGCTTCCAATTAAATCAAACCATGGCTGTGAGATTTTACACACTGCATGATGGTGCACTGCAACACTAGATGAAACTTTAGGATAAATTTTTGTTTTGAAAAGTGAATTAGACCCTTAAATATCCCATGAAATTGATAGAGCCCATTATCTTGTTTGTTATTCAGGTCTTTAAAAAAATCCCTTGATGCAGCAATAATTGCTTGCCTGAATCAACTGAATTTATGTAAAACAAAGTTTCAGCTACTTTCTCGAAAATATTTCTCTCAAGCCTATTACATTAAATGTCATTTAGAATAGTCCCAAGAAACTTGGAGAAAATTGCCTTTTTGCTTTTTTTTCCCTAACACACTGAAACGACTCTCTTGCAGTTTTATGTCCTTGTCATTCCACAAAGTATTAGCCGTGTTTTTCTACTGAGCTGCCATTGTTAGCCGCATAACTATTGCACAAGCTGCACAGCTACAGATCTTGAATTATAAAGTGGGATGGAGGAATCAAGTCAAGTGGTTGGCATTCTATGCAGTTCACAGAATATAGCACTAGAACTGATGATATTTGGTCCAGCCCTCCAGGCTCATTGACTTCAGTAATTCTCTCTGTTCATGGGCATAAAAATTCTCTCAAGGTCACACCCAAGGCTGAATCATGGGAACTTCGAAATGGGAAACTTTTAAAAAAATACTTCTGAAAATAAAACAAAGGGTCTACTGAAACTAATGGGAAATTTTCCATTGACTTCAAAGGCAGTAGAATAGAATCCAAGCCATGAAACTTCATATATGGGAAAGGAATCCATGACTATGATTTTGTAGTAGTTTCTCAAAATTATACATTTCCTACAGACCACCTTCTTTTACCAATTTTAATAATTTCTGTCTTCTCTTGAAATAAAAAACATAATCTTGCAGCCTAGTGCAGATAAACCTACTTCAATAATATAAAATATGAGAAATAGAGCATTATAGAACTTGAATATTCAAAATTAAGCAATAAAATAACTCACAATAAAGTCTTTTTAACACTCTGCTAACAACATCAATATTAATTTCGTTGAGAAAGCATACAGAAGACAGATGTTATGATGACATATCATATGACATGGGGAAGAAAGTTACAGTGGAGAGGTTTATTTATTTAATTTTTTTTGAAGAGGAAGAACATTCACATTCTCAAACTTCATGATCACATTTTGGCATCAGTTTTAAAAAATAAATATTTTTCCACAAATCTTAGATATGTTTAGAAACAAACCTGAAAAGAAAAGGGGGAAAAAAAGAACCTTTGTAAGATGCTAAGAATTAAACATTTCCTTTTTACTGTTTTCTTCAAATGCCCATGTCATACCTTAGTCAGACTTCAGTTTGAAGTGTCAAAATATTATACAGTGTGTTCTCAGCCAGACAAGCACAATAAAATGGCCATTTTCATCAAAGGAGAATTTGGTCCTGGAAGCAAAAATTCCTGAAAATGAGAGAGATACATTTGCATTCCTTTTTCCTTGCTTTTTGGGCACATTTACATGAGTCTTGAGAAGGACTTTAACAGTGAGCTGTTGTGTTGAGTTTGTCCTTCATAGCTTTCTATAAACATTTCCACCAAAAATTCAATCCTAGGAGCACTGAGCATTGAGCGTGAACTCAAAAGCTCTCCAAGTGACTAATCTGAGAAACTGCAATTAATGACACTTTCAATATTAAGCCATCTCATAGCTGTAATTTGCAGAAGACTTTATTACATAATTCCAAATAAGAAATATGTTTTAGAAAATCATAATATTTGAATCAAGAGCACACCAGGAACAGAATAAGAAGTGATTGTTTTTCGTTATTCTCCATCTGAGGACTAAAGATGGCTCATTCAATCCAATGAGTAGTAAAAAGAATTGCAAGAAATGGTGAAAGACAGAAAGATTATTTGAATTTGGCACAAAGTTGTCCACATGATATTGCTGAATTAAAGGATTGGAGTAATCTGCAGCATTAGCAAAATGAGGTTAATTTTTTTGTTCATGTAATAAAATAACTGCCACGAATTCCACCATGTCTCATTCAGGCCACATTAAAACCTTCATGCTGTATAATCTATGCCCTTTAATCCATATAAATCTCCATATTCCAGGTTTATATTTCTTTTTCTTTCTTCTGTGCATATTTGACATAGTATGCACAACTATTCCTTCTTGCTTTCACTCTGCATTGTCATTCAAAACCCAAGAAGAGAAATTCCCTCTGCAATTCAGAAAAGGCAGACTTGCAACTTTTCAGCATTTAAAAAGCCTTTTGTCACCCACTGTCAGAGAGAACAAGGTAAAACCAGCATGGTCACTTTAATAGCTGGTGCTTAAAACAAGGATGGATTTGAATAGCTGCCTTGGCTTTCTGCAGCATGTGTTTGTGCTGTTCTGTACACAGCACTGTAGTTTCCAAGCTGTCTTAACCACAACATCAGGGGAAGCTGTGTGCTTGTTTCCCTGTATCCTTGTAAATCATACTGTCCATTTACATGCTTTCAAGAAACAAAAGAACTTCTGCAAGAGCTTTCATTAAATCGAGTTCCCCCCTGTGACAGCAGTCTTCCATCTACTTGCTTTGAATGACTCTGTCTGAGGTTGGTAGTGAAGGCTAAAAGGAAAAAAACAAACCAAAATAACAAAGCTAGAACAGTGAAACCTCAGGCCATTAAGGGCCATGTCTTCAAAGCTGTATGTGTAAGCAGAGAGGACATGTGGTTTCATTGATTGAATGCAGACTGAGAGACAGGAACTAGTAATTTTTAATTTTACTTGTGCTCCCGTCTCACTTTGCAACCCTTAAGCAACTTTGTTTAACTCTGCAGAAGATCTAGAATTGTCTTTTGTAGAGTCACAACACCAATCCCAAAGGCCAAGGCAGATTTAGGACGCACTTTGAGTTATACTCATTCTGGTCTTCTCCAAGGGTCAAGGAGGCATCCTGAAGGAAGCTCAGAATAACCAACCAGGCTAGTACAATTACATGTACTAAATCACACACTTACATGTGATCCTAAAGCCCTGGCCTTACTCTCTTATATCCCAGTACTGGGTCTTATCCTGTATTTCTTGGAAAAGTCTGGGCTGCTTTTGATATTGGCTGTGCCAGAGCAGTTTCTTCAAATACTTTTTGAATTCCAGGAGGAGGTTAATGATACTTGCCCTGCCGTCACTTTGCAAGGGATCGTTTGCTAACCCTGGGAACAAAAGCAGCTGAAGCACAAACTCTTATCTCCCTGGAGAAAACAGGGAGGGATTCACAGCAGGAAGAACAAGCCATACATCAGCTCCTAGCCGAGGTATTGCCTTCCAGTGCCAGGGTTGCCTGCAAGAGCAGGAGTCTGGACTCTGTGACCCAGGAGGTCAGTTCCAGGCCCATGTTGCCATAACACAAACGAACCAGGGAATTAGCTCCACTTCTGCTGACAGCTATCTGGTCAGAAGCATGGTTAGTGCTGCTGGCCCAGGACAGAGCTTCCAAACCCCAAGCTGACATGAGTAAGTGAGTGCTAGGGTGAGTATAATTGATTGTAGCTGGTATTAGCAAAAAAAAAAAAAAATTTAAAAAGTCAGCAAAAAGCTGTCACATGACCATATGAGCTCAACCTTTTGATTCCTTATTTTAAGGAGGGAAACCCAAAACCTTAAAAATTTCGAAAAAGTAATAGAAGAGGAAAATGTCCCCTGTTTCTACTGTGCTACTGGCTAAATGAAGTCTGTAGTACTGCTCCAAACCCTGTTTCTTTGCCTGTTGAACACAAGCAGCAGAGAACACTTCGTCTTGTTAATTTTTGTTACCTTTGTAGTAAGACATCTAGGACATCTTATCCACACAACTTGATGGAGAATGCTGGTTTTAGGTGCTTAGCTTCATTTTACCTATTATTATGCTTGGGAGAGATAGAGTTGTCATAAATATTTAAGTGGGAAGCCAGGTAGGATAATTGAATTAATCAGTCATATTTGCTTAATGCTCATATTGAGTTTAAGAAACACATCCACTGGTGTTATGTCTGATTATAGGTTCTGACTTGCAACCTGATTTTACTGTGAATCTTAAGATATATGGCATGTCTTCTATGGCATCATCTCCTTGAACCAGTGAGTCCAGAAATACTTAAGCTTGTCTTCCCTGAGATGCAGGACTTTGTGATTATAGGTATGAGGATAAGGATAGCAAACGTAAATGCTAAGGGCTGTCCAGGCCACCGCAACATTTCTTAGAAAAATTAATTACTTCATCAATTAAACAGCACCATTTAGAGGTGCAGGGGTATTCTACTTGTCATACATTAGAAGGATGGTCTCATTTTCCATCCTGTCTTTATCTACTGCTTCTAACTGGAAGGTAGTTTTCATCCAAGGAGCTTGTCACAGAAAAAATCAGTGTCTACCAAGAAGAGAGACTGAAGAGTAGAGGTTTCTTCTGTCAGTGGAATGACACTAGTCTCTCCAAGCTCCCCTTTTAGAGGCATGCCTGACTGCTCCTGGCTCAGTATTTAATCAAAGACGTGGTGTGAGGAAAGAGAAACCATCACACACACACTGCCTCATCTTCACACTGTTTTGGACTCTACTTCTAAGGAATAGTTTTAAGTTGCCACCTCATTTTTCACCATACTCATAGCCCATTGTAACAACTGATGGCTGGACACTACTGTCCTAGTCTGGATTAGAAAGGATGATGAGAAGGTGAATTATGATGTATACAGTGACAAGTATGACTATGCCCAACAGATCTCAGGATATAATTATGCTGTAGGAGTAAAGCAGTGTTTGAACTCTCATGGCTGTGTTAACACTCTGAGATGGTGTTTACTACGTCCTGCAGCAACTGATGCAAAAGCTGACCTGACTCCCTGAGAGAGAGGCTGGAAATACAATATGGAAAGAAAATAATATTCTAGAACCACAAATTCATAACTTCATTTTTTTAGAGAAGAAAATTAAAAATCCTTGTTTGCTGTTACCAAGCATTTACTAAGTGCCAGTACCACAGCTGTCAAGGGACCATCTCTGGATTTTATTTATTTATCTTTAGGACATTCAACAGCAGAAAAATAGTGATTGCTTAGAAAATAGACTTTAAAAATAGTGGTTGTTATTACTTAGGTTAACAATGGCAGAGAGGAGAGGAAGTTTTTGGAGTGTCCATCCACAGAAAGGGGAAAAGGATTGATCAGAATGGGTGTTGATGAGTTATGGGTGGTGATAGAAGGAAATAAAGCTCAGGATCAGAAGAAGAAAATGTGTGGTTATGCTCTGTTTTTGTTTCTTTTTATTGCTATATTTATTCTGAAATTTTATTTGTGATAAGTGTCTAATTTTAAACATTTTTTCTAGACTCTCCTTACACTGAAACACTAGCAGAGTTATGGATTCTATATGTTAGCGGAAGACGAAGATCTTTCTAAATATCTTACCTCAAAGGAGGTGAAGTGAGATGGTGAGCAAGTCTTCCTTCAAAGGATTGTGTTTCACAACTTCCTAGCAGTCAAAAACGAAACGACATAACCTAGAAAGTTCACAGACTTCATACAGACTTTATATAGCAGCTGATTGGATGACCTCTTTCACCAAAGTCTCACTGAGAAGAAAGATCCCATTTATATCATACAAAGAATACAAAGGAACAGAAAACAAAAACATATTTATACAAAAATTAGAGAAATAAAAATTACACACGTATTTTAACTCAAACGCTAGATTCAAAACATTCTGAGTTTCAAGGCAATACAATTCTATATACAGACATTGTGGCTTGGGTTTTTCTCTACAGGAAAGGTGCAGAGGTCACTGAAGAAAAGAATCCAAAACATGATGACATGTTTCAGTTTCTTCTGCGGTCACTACTTCACTCTATAAAGTTTCCAGTCCTCTAAAGCTAAAGCAGAACGTTGCTATTTAGGGAACCAGAACTTAGCTCTGGAAGCACACTTTTGCATCGTCATTTTACCATTTTCTTTTCATACTTGCCTTAAAAACTCATGGCCTTAAAAGCAGAATAGACCAGTAAAGACCTTTTTGTTGCATTTGGAATGCTCAGGAGGAAACAACAATTGCTTGAGAACACATTATTTGGTCAGTTTAGGTTTAACATTATATTTATGGTGATTAGCAACTATTCAGAATTTCAAAATGCAGAATCTGAGCTGTTTCAATGACTTTTTATCTATCAGTTACATTACAGGATGGCACCATATCTAATTTCTGTCTCAAATACTCCGCAAATGTAATGGACAGATCTGTGCAAGCTGCATTTCTGTTGTGCTCAGTCCCTAGTTCAGACTGTAAGATATGACTGACTAAAACAAGAAATTCTCAGCTCAGACAGACCAACAGTCCGTCTATCTCAGTGTTTTGTCTCCAGCGAAGACAAGAAATTGTTGGAGTTGCTTTTTGCTATCCAGTTTCCTCTTGTAAACATCCAGAAGTGTCTGAAATAGTGGAACTAAACATGTTAGAGGGTCCATCCCTTTCTCTTCTCTTTAAGGGAACCTGTTTCAAGATGTAAATTGCGGAACCCTTTCCACGGAAATTTTCACTTCACTATCTGCTTTGTAAAGGAATATTTTTTGTTACCTGTTTTATTAATTTTAATGAATCTCTGTGTCTCTTGGTATTCAAAATATGCTTTTCATGCAAGAGTTTTCCTAATTCAACGCTTCTTGTTAGGCAGTGTGAGTCAGAAGCTTCCCAGGTGAAGACAGGTATTTGCACTTAATTTGCTACAGGTACCTATTCAAATCACCTTGCATTTTCTTTTGTTCTAGTGCAACTCAGTGATTTGTGGATAGTGAACTCAGAAAGTGACCAGAATGGCCACAGTGAATGTGTTTAAACATTCAGTGCTTAGTCAGTCCTTATCTATGCTTTAAAAGTAGTTGGTTATTAGTAAGAATGAACACTATTGCTTTGACAAGATTGCCTCCTTCGTATAAGCCCTAAGCAGAAGATTTGAATAATCAGAGTGGGTTAGTTTGAGCATGTGTTTGGATTGAGCATGTAGCAGCATCTCTCAGGATGTATGGCATTAGGAAATGAAGTTTATTTTCATTCAAATAGAAAGGAAAGAATTTCCAAAATAATACTTTACAGTAAACAAATTCAACTGCTGTGGGCTGAACTCGTATGAGTCAATAAGTCTTATCCATTGGAAAAACTGTAACTTTTATTTTTTGTCCTTTACTGCTTCATACCACTTTTTGAGTTAAGGTCAGCTATTTGCTGAAAAGGGTCAGAGATGTCTAGATAGATTTGGAGTGAAATGTCTGATAAATTCTTGCCAAATCCAAACTGAAGGCATATGGGAGTCGTGGTGATGATGGGTGAAGCCTCAGATGTCTTCCCCCCTTCATATTTATTCTAATCCTCAGTGCCACTTTGTTGTCTAAGTTGTTTGTTCTGCATAACACAACACAGATGCAGTAGCCCAAAGACAGAGGTGGAGTAAAAAGGGATTTGCACTGTAAGAAAATTTCCGTTGTGTAATCAAAGCACCAGCTGCAGTTACTCAAGTTCTCAAATTCATTTTTCCAGGTTGCTTATAGGCTCGTCTGCCATCCATCTTTCCATAATTCAGAGGATTTTGATATTTTTCCTCATCTGCTCTGCTTCCACATATGCATGTATACATCCAGTGTACGCAATGAAACAGGAAGGTGCTAGCCCATGCCTGCTGTTATGCATGTAGCTATAGCAGTAGTTCCATGGCCATCAAAGTTGATTTGCTTTTTAGTTCCCTTATTTTATAACCCGCTATAAAAAACGAACATGTAGAGGTCACAACAGATGAGCAGAGGTAAAATTGCTGAAAATACCATGGATTGCAGGTAAAAATAACACTGTCTTTATACCCTACATCAATGGGTTATGCCAACCACACAACTTATTAGCAGAAGTCTAATAACCTGTGCAATTAGTGTGTAAAATTTTGGTGTAGACAGAAATCGAAATCCAAGATTTTCCATACTTACAAAGATATTTGTATTAGAGATCTACCTCAGTTCTTAGTACAAAGAAAAACCCATCAGCAAACCCCCAAATCCCATAGTAGGTCTTTATATGAAGTTCATTTAAAGTACCCAGAGGTCTGCATAGAAAACTTGAGTGTCTTCTTATTTGATTCATGCAGTGACCTGAATAAATAGAGTGCTCACAAACAGAAGAAAAAAATAATTGCATTTTTGAGCAGGCATATTTTGTTGCCTGTAGAACAGCTTAAAACTCTATCTCACTCTTTCTTTATATATTTCTCCCTCTGGCCCTCTCTCAGGTTTTATTGTGTACAGCCTCTCTGCCTGCCTGAACTCATTTGAGATGGCTAGTTTTGTGTAAGCGCAAAATGCTGATAATACTTTTGTGATTCCTTGTAATAACAACTGTGCTGAAAAGTAGCACAAGGACACATATTGATAAGGACTCTGCTGCCTGCAATGATTTGGCACATGTCAGATGGAATTTGCATTTGAGCTGAAGGCCAACTCCAGGCTTCTGCACCACTTAGGACCCACTTAAATACTACTAAGAGAGTTTAAGTGGTTTGCGAGTCTCTTGTTGGCTGTCTGCACATGGCTAAAAAACACCCACTGTGAAGCACTAATGGCAGAAGACTATGGTTTTTGCTTTGCTATTGGTAGGTGTCATTTGTGGGCCTCCTGGCAATTTTGATCGACTGATGCAACCACACACAGACCTCAAAAGCAAAGGGGAGAAGTGGAAAAACAAAGTAGAATTGCTTTCTCTGTCCTTTTCCGTCTTTGTCAGGATTCGTTCAACATGAAGGCTTTGAACTTCACAGTTGAAATA
Source organism: Oriolus oriolus (assembly GCA_013400235.1). NCBI lineage: Eukaryota > Metazoa > Chordata > Aves > Passeriformes > Corvidae > Oriolus > Oriolus oriolus. The sequence continues at coordinate 18,244 of VXBT01010113.1, forward strand.
AGCTTAGGGAAGCTCTTTTAATAGTCTTTTAGAGCAGTTATTGAGAAAATATAATGACAGAAAATTCAGGACAGAATACCAGGGCTTTATTCTGCTCTGGGCTGCTTCTTCATAAATGCACAAAGATGGCAGGCTCTTTCCTGTGTATGTATTCTGTGCACTGTGGAGAAAATTATCTGTATCCTCTTTTCTCTGCTCATGGTCAGAAGGCTTGTGATTCAGTATATCAGGGGAACCTATTCACAGAAAATATTCAGTCCTACAGTCATCAGCATGGGGCAAAAAGAAAAATTGGCTGAAGCAACATATTTCCAGCTTCTGGAAATGATGTCCATTTGGCTCTGCTTTGTCTTTGAGCACCTTCTGTGTTGGCAGCATCTCTGCTCCTTCAAGGAAAGAAGGAAGACTGAAAAGTGACTTAAATCATAACTGCAGATGTAAACACCATTTCATCTTCTGCTCTGTCTCTCCTTCCCCAGGGAACTGAGCTGCTGCCAGAAATTAAAGGCAGATAGTAGTTTCTTGGTTGATGTAAACTCTTGCAGTCAGTGTTTAAACGTATAATCGGTACTCCTTCATCCTGCAGGAACAGTGTTCTGGCTGGCTACCACTGCCTGTATGTATCATTTTGTGATCCCTTAAGAGTTCTTGTGAGATTCTTGTGGTTTTAATTCCACAGCTGAGAATCACTGGGGTAGAAATGTCTATTTACTATTTCTAACTTGCTCTTGTTTCTACTTCTACCTAAAACTGAAGCTGCCCCATGTTCAATTCTATACCATGCAGCCTTCTTTTCTTAAAGAACTTTCCAGGTTAAATGTGAGATCTGAATGGCTCTTGGGGAAAAGTGGTAGTGCACCGTTTCACTAATGGAAAACCAAATCAGAGCAAAGTGCCAAAAATTTCACTCTCTGTCAGAATCAAGGCCTGGGGAGGATTCACATCCCCACTGCTGCAAAGAAATTCTTTAATCCTATCATATTTTCTTCAATCCTTTTAATCCTCAGATGTATACATTCTTAGGATATGTGCTTGACCAGCAATACTAAAAAGAGACAACAGGAATCCCTCACTGAAAATAGTTATTATCATAGAGTTACTGGAATCTTGAATGAAAATTAGCAAAAAATAAATGGCAGAACCAAACAAAAGTGAGGTAAAAAACCTGTTAATGATCTGTATAATTGGTAAACTCCTATTGCCTCTGGTTTTTCTTTCCTCTCTGTGCTCAGAAAAATCACTGGGTTTACTGGTGTCCAGATAAACAGTGTATGGATATTTTTCTATTGCTATAAGATAGTTACAGTTGCAGCTATATCTTAGGTGTTTAATATTTCTGATTTTTTTTTATTCTGTTGATATGTGGGAGCATAAGTTGTTTCCTGTATGGAGTGCTCTGTGTTGTATCTGGAGCAGTGAGATTATTGCACTTTCTCCACCTGTGCATACAGAGAAGTGTAATTGGATCACTGGGAAAAGATAACAAATCCAGATCCCCAGGCTCTTTTCAGGCACTGTTGATGGTGAGATATTGTACAGTTGATAAATAATTCAGCTATTTAGCTGAATAGGGATTTCAGAGGCTTAACTGTACATTCTTCATCCATCATTTTAATATCTTTCCCCTTTTCTGTTAACTGGCTATCTGATGGCAATGATTTAAGAATTTTTTTTGATAACCTTCTGCTTGCCCATAAGAGAATGTGTCATATAAGCAAGATTTGTTCTGTATCTGGGGAACATCTTTTGTTCACTTGCCCGATAAGTGACTACACCATACATGACAGGTTCTCTGAAGCAGTTAAGAGTGCAAACAACTTTATTAATCTTTCTTGGTAGCTCTTTAGCAGTGTTTATGGAGTGGTTCTTAGAGCTGTGAAGGAGCAGCATGCTAAGTAATATTAAAATAGGAAGGAGAGATCTCCATCTGCCTTTGTTGGAAAGATGAACGTATGATGACACTTTCAACTTTATTTATATCGAGGTGCCTAAGAAGTTGAGGGGCAGCTCATGCCATATTTTCTCTCCAGGCCATATGCTACAAATATGGAAGACAAGGATATGACAGCCCACGCTCATTTGCCTAAGCTCCTAAATGAATGATACCCCTCAAGGTAATGTGACGCCGTACAGGATCTCTTCAGTGATGTAGCACCATGCAACACATTTAAAATGTGTCAAAATGTTGTCTCCAAAGAAGCAATGTTTAGCCACTTAGGTCACTAAAAGCAGCTTTTTCAAATTCTCCACAGACGTTTTGCCAGGCTGCCCACATCTCTGTAGATAAAAGCAAACTGTTTGCTTCGCAGTGTAGAATAATTTATAGGTAGGGACCAATTTGCTTGCTAAGAAACAGCAGGTTGCCATCATTTTTTCTTAGTACAAAATGCATTATGCTAACCGCAGTACAGAATGTATGTGTTCCAAAAGGGGAATTATTTGAAATTAGTTTAGTATTATTAGTTTTTCTCAAACAGTCGTGTCCAGTTCTGTCAAGGAAAGCTGTAAGCCCTCTGGAAAACGGTCAAGAAGGCAAAGAAAGATTATCTTTCTATTTCTTTCACTGTATTAAGTGCAGCTGTCCTGAGGCACATAATTCCACAAGAATTTTCAGGGTTTTAAATTGTGGAATGTAAACACTATTTTACAAATGTTTTATGAAATGGAATTGTGTCCAAACTTACATTTTTGGGTAAAAAAGTCAATTTTTTATTCTTCCCCTTTCCTTTTTTCTCTCTCTGTCTCTGGTCACAAAGGATCAGAAAACATTGGACCTCAGGCACATTTTCTATTGAAAACATTATCAAAACCGACAAACCTACATGCAAGTTTTTGGCTTCAGTGAAATATATTTTAATGAAAATGTATTTTGTTGAAATGTTCCAGATAGCTTCTGATGTGAGGTTTGTTTCATCTGCCATTTCCAACTTTCTGAATCCAACTTCACATCATCACATGGCACTTTGATGAGTTTATGGAGTTCTAGATGAGATCCATCAAAACTATTTCACCTAAGATATGAGAACAGCTTCGGGGATGAAAGACTAGGAAATTAATTTACTGCCATACTAAATAGATCATTCTCGCTGTTTGACAAATTTGTTAAGTTTTGAACACTGCAGCACTAGACTGGTGAAAAATTAGAGTAGGCCTTGGGGCAAGGTGAATAAAGACACCAAAAACCCTTTGCTAGTGGGTGCAATACTCCATTTAATATGAGTCCTGGAGGTGATCATCTGTTCCTCTTTGCCCACTGGAGTGAAAATTTCGTGATGGTCACCATCTGGAGTAAATTTTCAGCAATCAGCAATTTTATAATGAAAGCAGGGATATCTCCTTATAAAAAGATGCTTGGGCTATCAATGACTTTGGACTGCCTTGAAGTCCTACACAACTCGGAAGTTCACATAGGTTAAAAACCTGGAGCTGTGCACCTTTTCTTCTCCCTTGTGTTCGGTGAGGGAGTCCTGTCTGCTCATGCACAAGCAATTAAAGATTTTTCTTTTTAATTTGCCGTGTGTGTCCTCATTAACTTTTACTCTAACAGCTACAATCAGTTGAAATACTGGGTTTGGCTGTTTCCTGCATTAGAATTCAGGACTCCACAGGCAGGACATTCTTAGTGGTAGTTTTCTATTTCTAGAACTCTTAAAATGAAATTATCATCCATGCAAGATTAATTCATGCAGACACTCATTCAGATTAGACTGGATGGTATGACAAACCAAAAGATGAATTTGGATGGATATACTTTCTATTAGATGTTCTACAGTATTTCATTAATGGGTTTTATTATCAAAAATAGTCTTATTTTTAAGACTATTTAATGAAAAATTTGTATTTACCTATGTGTGCACAAGCAAGGACAAATTTTTTTGCCACCGAGTGGAAACGCAGATGTTTCTGGGTTCAGAGGTTTGTTAATTTTCACAGGTGATGTAGTGTTGATTAAGTTGTGCAACATCAGATTTTGAGAATAACTTCCTTCTGTTACAAATCAGTAACTGTTAAGCACAGGAATGATGAAAACATCAGTCTAGGTAGTCTCCACACCTGAACTTTGGCACTTCAACATCCCCTTTATGGAGGAGTCTGAGGAGCTGAGCAGAGTGTGTGGCACAGCATGGTGCCTGACAGGATGACTGGCAGCCTCGAATTCATGGCCCCACCTGAGGCATTAATGCTATTGATCTTGAAGCTATTTCAGCCCTGCTTCCTGGAGTACAGCTTTGCTCTAGTAATTACGTCTTGTAGCAGGTTCTCTCTGTTCACCTGTTACTGGTTCCTGTTAATCCGTACAAGGAAAAAAATCTGTTCTATCTGAGCTTTTTACCCCAAAAACCTATCTTTTTTCCATTATTTGTTCCCTTTTCTCTCCCTCCCTCTTCCATGCCTCCTCATGACTATGAAGTAATTTCACTCTGTAGTAACCTACAAGTAAAAAAAATTTTGAACAATGAAGCTGGGAATAATGCTTTTATGATGCATGGACATTACCTTTCCCGGTCACAAAGTCCTATACAACTGAATTTGTCTGGTAGGTAACAGAGATGCCATCAAATAAGTCAACAGTCACAGACAACTTCGAGGAAGAAGTGCGTGCATGTGTATGTGGACAGACAAAGTGGGAAGAAAACAAGTCCCACGTTTATTTATTTATTTGTTTGTTTGTTTGTTTATTCAGGGGAGAGAAAGTTTCCTGCTGGCTTAGCTCCCCCTCGTGGCAGTCAGGAATTGGGCTGTATCAGAGTGCTGTGGAGCCTGTACACTACCCAAATTTCCAAAGACAAAGCTCTTGTTCATTATAATAGCATGCCTTTTAGAAAGGGATTTCCTGAAGCCTGCATCCTTCTGGGCAATGTGTCTACATAACAATTTGTAGGAATGTAGCTAGAAAGAGAAAAAAGTCTTGGAGGACCAGAAGATTACAGAAGAACAAGAAGGAGAAGGATGGCAAATTATGTCTTTACATCCATTGTTGCAAGATGTACCACTCTCTAGAATTTCTCCTGTCTCCACCAAGGCAGATCCAAATCAATTTCACTTGCATCCTCAGGCTGCCCAGTCTGAGGTTTTGAGAATAATTATAAATTCAAATTGAGAGGTAAAACCAGGAACACCCTGATCAGAGTGGAAAAAAGCACAAGAGCTCAGTTGTGTACATTTGCTGAATCATTTTGCTAACAATATTGCAAAGATATTAATGCCCTTCTCTGTCAAAATCAACTCATATAGACTTCATGGTGTCTGTAAGAGTGTACAGCAACACTTAAAATTTCCTTCCTGTACTAGCTACTGATCATTATCCTGTCACCGCTACTCACTTTACAAGAAGGCATCAAGGATGGTTTCTTCCCCTTTATCTCTTTTTCTTCACCTGATTTTCTTCCTCGTTGCCTCTTCTTCTTACATAATACACACCTATAACTATGAAGAAGCCAGAACAGCAGGCATGCAAAACGGCTTCCCAAAAAAGCATTTTGATTCCTTTGGGTCATTTTCCCTGTACCTTTGATGCAGAGATTATAGACTCGTATTAAAATTTGAAAACAAAGTTCAAACCCAACTCATATAGAAATATATACAGTAAATTATAATCCAAGGCTCCTAATCGCTTAAAACAAAACAAAACAAAAAAACCCCAAAAAACCGAAGCACCAGGTTTTTTATTTATGTGTAAGTATGAACTCTACTTATACGGAAAAAAAGGATTTGTCAAGTATTACTCTGTAATTTTTCTTGTTACCAGCTGATAGAAATACAGGGACATTTTTCTTAAGCACAAGGAACTCTGTTCTAGATTTCATCGGAATGGAATTAGATTTGGTTTCTGTTTGTCATTCAATTCCAGACATAATAGCCTTGTGCTTACTGTATATTATAATTATGTAGAGTAAGATTATGACTTGATTATAACCATGGTCTGCAGTACAGCCAAGAAAATTTATGCCAAATGGTTTAGTGCTAAATAAGAGCCACTGACTGGTAACAGTGAAAAGAATAGGTATAACCATTTGGTTTTGGTTTTTCTTGCCTTTCATTTTAAGTTGCATGGCACTCAGGTCCAGATAAATGGATGAAATGCTAGGAAAAGTGGTGCTGAGTGGTTAGACTATCAGAGAAAAAAAAGCCTTGGATTCCTATGACCCATTTTTTATTATTTTCAGGATTCCTTAAAGGAAAGAATAGCCAAGTATTCTTAATTTTATTCTCTTGGAAAAATTTATAGCTTTAATGTAAACCATGGTTAGGTTAATGAAGACAGACAAGCTAGCTTTAGGAGCACTTCAAAACTCTGTGCTTATAGCATAGGGCTATAAGTATTCATATGCAGGCTTGGCTCCATATGCTAACTTCTCCCTTTAGTCTCTATTATCTTCTCTGAATATCACCAGGTACTCAAGTAGCCACAGGGACCTTGACTGCATGTTTGGAAGACTGCGGGGAGAAAAGTGGGAAGGATGGTTCTGAGGGCAGCTTTGGAGATTCTTTAGAGACCATAGGCAGAGCAACTGAGGCAGTATATGGGCCAGTGAGATAGGAAAAAGTTCCATAAGCAAACTGCTAGTGAATAGATTTTTTTTTTTCCTAACTACCACAAATTTATAATTGAACAGCATTTTCAGTAATATATTATTTCATCGCTATGCACAGCAGAATGACAAAAGCTGGAGGTTGAATGGGTGATTCTGACCAGTAAAAGTACGATTAACAAAAAACCTTCAACCTTCTCAACTTGCAGCCAGATGTTTCAGCCTTTAAATATCTTTAATCAAAGCACTTTATCTTTTATCCAGTACACAAAGCCAGAATTTTTCTTCTCCATCTAGCAACAGTTATGTCAAAAGGGAATTTAAACAAGTCAGGCTTGAAAAAAGACAGTGAGATAAAAATGTTGATCAGAAATACCTCTTAAGTTATGAAAAGAAATATTTCCATTGATTGCAGGAGCTACTAAGCCAAATTTTCAGACTTGGCCCCCTAAAACATGTGGTGTTCTCTCATCTATTTCAATGCACTTTTCTCAGCATCATTGTATCATTCTTAAATCCTAATGGGATTTAATATCCTGGCTGCAGTAAGGCAGGAAACGTCTTACACACTTGGAAGATATAACTTGTGTCTAAGAAGGATATAGTGAGAAATAATAGAAATCAAGTGTACAGGGGATGAAATAGAAACAAAAATTACCAGATTGGGGATGGACAGATGTGTTAATATTGAGGCATTTGCTTGTTGATTTCTTTAAGTTAATTGTGCCAATTGCCTTTTTTCTCTTCCTAGATTGGTTTATTTCTGACTTCAAATAAGGAAAGTTACTGCCACCTATATCTTGTGAGTCAACTCCCAAGATTTACAATCATAATAGCAAAGGAATGCCTTCCTCCACTTCCAAATTTCTACTTCTGCAAATAATCAGTAAATTTGCAGAGAGCCAGTTCAGTACTTGCAGACATACTGAAAACAGAGAGCTTGGTTTAGGAAGCCAGCATGCCAGGAATTCAGGGGGAAGCTAAGTGATTCTACCTGCCTTCAGTTTTGGCAGTTTACTAAAGGAAAAATCGTTTATACTTTTCCAGCTTTTTGGAATGTACAGATGATGATTTTCCTTCACAGAGTCTCTTTTTTTTAAATCAAGCAGGTTTCCAACTCTTCAATCATTTTAATATCTTTGGGGTAGAGATTTCTGACAGAGACAGAGCTCACTTTTGCATTAGGGTCCCTGAGATTTGCTGAAAAATACAGCAACTATGAGCCCTATTATAAGTTAGTATTAAGCAGTTGTAAAAGACTACTGAAGTAAAACCTTTGCCAAAAAAGTTATGTAACTACATTCAGTTTTATCCTTGCTTCCTCATTCTTTACCTCTGCCACACCACAGTCAACCTTGAAGTCATAAATAACTAGTTAGATATGTCCTTGTGCTCTGGCTTAGTACAGAGAAGAGTAGTCCCAAATACATATAAACTGTACTGATTTTTATTGTATCAGTTTACTAAAGACTGATATCTAGAGTTTAGGACATTGGCATTAATAAAAGGACTACCTTTCTTACCATCACAAGGGAAGAAAACATTAGGAAAGTTTTAACAGATTTTAATAGCGAAATCCATGTAACAAGAAAAGGAGAGAAACTCCAGAATCTAGTTAAGTGACTGTCCAGTCAAAGCTCTTTTTTTTATAATATCTAATGAGAAGTGCTGTGTGCTTGACCCAATTTGTTTGAATCATTACTGAAATCTTTAATTCGGGTGCCACATTTACTTAGGTGAGAGGTGCACTGGACAGAGTACTAGAATGAGGTGAATGCATAAATCAGTTTTAGTATGACAGTCCCTTCTTAGGAAATTCCCAGCAACCCAGGAACTGTGGCTGCCTGTGGCTGCATGTCCTCAGCTGGACTTTCTATTATACCCAGGAGTGAAATAAAACCTAATCAGTAACTGGACCTAAGAGTCAGAAGCAGGCTTAGTGCAGGGTATTGGCTCTGCTAGGAGGTACAGGCTGTCTCTCTCTGATGATGATGGAAAAGTGAGAGAACAACTATTATTACCCTGTGTGGTCCCAAGCATCTCAGAGGAGGCTCTGCATATCCATTCTCATTTTAAAAGGAGAGTGTCATGACGGATCAGAGCACTGTGATCTAGATGGGAGCCAGGCCATATTAAAGGCGGATAAACTGTCACGCTGAGGCTCATGTTAGAATGTAATCCTGTTGAGTTTCTCTACAGTATCACGTCATCTGCCATAATTGAAAAGAAATCACTCTTGACTGAAATATGCCTGTGAGAGAGAAAACCATGAACAGTAGGGTACCTAATCTAACTGTTTCTATAAAAAGACAATACACAGCATAGGCTGTATTACAGTATTATATTTGCATATCTTTCTTTAAAATTTGAAGTCATAATGATAAACAGTATTTTTCAGGGTCTGACTTTTTATCTCCAGCTGTTTGAACCTTGCTGCTCGTACCTGATGTTCCCCTAAATAAATACAGTAATCTGCAAGTGCAAGGTTGAAGGGTTATAACAATTTGACTCGTAAGGATGCTTTCTACACTGCCAGTCCATGGGATTCCCAAAAGCAGCATTTGGGACACATGATAAACTGCACAGCTGTATAAGAAGAACAAGGTTTTGTGTATGCCTAAAGTAAATTTCTTTCTGAATGATCTGGATGTTCTTAAATTGTTTAAATAAATATAAATATAATAATAATAAATAAATACATAAATAGATAAGTGAACATCATTTTGAAACAGGATATTTTTGTTCAGTAAAATTCTATTTTCTTGAAATCCCAGCCAATGAGTTTTGATCTGGATAAACAAAACCTGGAAAATTACTGTGCTTATGTCACTGCAATTGAAGACCCTGAGATCTGCACATGCTTTGAACTTGCCAGGGTTTATATCCTTCATTAGGTCCAACTATGTATAATGCAGGGGTTTTTTTATTTAATCATTGGAAACAACACAAGACAAGATAACATCAAACAGCGCAGTACCTTTCATTGCATGCTTTAGAGAGTGGGAATGTTTGGTTATAGATCTGAATAACAAATAGTAGCTGGGAACATAAAAAGTATGCTTACAGGCTGAATTGTTTATGTAGCCATTCACAGATAACTGTGTAGCAAAATTAAAAGACGTATCTAACCTTTATGGTTTCAAAGGAAGTGTTCTGCAAAACTGCCATAGTTTGAGTTGATCTCCTAAAACAATCACTTAGCAGATGTGAGCCTGTATCATTTAGTGGAAAGCAGGTTCTGAAATCTATTGACAGCACAGTTCACATCAGAACCAATATCAAGATAATAATTTTAGCAAATACAGCAGGATTTGCTAAATACAGATGTCTTACAGCAGGATATCTTACGTACGTGGACTACCATGCTTGTTTAAAAGACTCTCCTCATAAGTCTCTAATTCACTACAGTGAGAAGTACAATAATCTGGCAGTGTGTATTAATTTGGACAATATATATAATGGCATTACAGAAATAGAAGCAGAATATTCCAGAGTCTGGTAGGAAATGAAAAAAACATAGAGTGTGATTAAATAATACAGCTCAGAGTCTACTCTGTCAGGCATCAGTGAATAGCAGTCATTGAAGTCAGAGGTTCTGAAAAAGAAAAAGAATTACTTGAGCAAAAAATTCTGGTTAAATGGTTTAGTTTTTGGGTTGTTTTTAGTTTTAGAATTTTAAGCAGACTCTGAGAGGACAAAGACTGAAGGCATAGTATGCAAATGCAAGTGATAGATCTAGCCTTCAGTGAAGTCACTGAAAGTCTTTCAGTCACTGCAATGACTTTGCATCAAATCTATTTCAAGATTATTTAACAGTAATATTAAGCTAATGTTTAATATTAATGCCTTTTTTTCCCTTTTTTCCCCAGAAATCCATAAGTCTTAGAATAGTCTTCTAATGGACTTGATCTTCCCTATTAAACATTTCATTCTATTTAGCTTTTTCTTTTCTCTTTCCTTTTACAGGCAGGCCAGATCTGGCAGATAGCTGATATGAGGACTTTGCTGACTTCAGAAAGCTGACAGACACCAACAGACTTCAGTGAAATATCCCTCCAAGCACAGAGACTTTTGGTAGCTTTAAAGTAACCTGTTGTTCGTCTGCAAAGACATGGCTACTGGTTCTTTCAGCACACATGGAGGAAGGCAACAAACTTTGTAACCCTGGCTAATAAGACTGTGTTTTCCTTATCAAAAGTAGGAGGTAGGCCAATTATAAAAAGATTATTTTATGCTTAGCCTCCAGGACTTTAACTCTGGCCTGAGCACTGGACATAAATAGAAGCCAGTTTTAATGACCTGAGATTTTGTTACCTGTGCTTTATTATTGTTATCAGTTCTTAAACAATTTGGTACTTTATTTCTTTGAATTAGAAATGGGTTCATGGACTAAAATGTGGCCCACAGACTGGGCTCTTCTCATGAAATCATGGCTTATCTTTTCCCTGGGGCTCTACATACAGGTCTCCAAAACGTTGGCCTGCCCAAAAGTGTGCCGCTGTGACCGAAACTTTGTCTACTGTAACGAGCGAAGCTTGACCTCAGTGCCTCTTGGGATACCGGAGGGTGTAACCGTCCTCTACCTCCATAATAACCAAATTAATAATGCTGGATTTCCTGCAGAGTTGCACAATGTCCAGTCTGTGCACACAGTCTACCTGTATGGCAACCAATTGGATGAATTCCCCATGAACCTGCCCAAGAATGTCAGGGTCCTCCACCTGCAGGAAAACAACATTCAGACCATTTCACGTGCTGCTCTTGCTCAGCTTTTGAAGCTGGAAGAACTGCACCTGGATGACAACTCCATCTCCACTGTTGGCGTTGAGGATGGGGCGTTCCAGGAAGCCATCAGCCTCAAGCTTCTGTTCTTGTCCAAGAATCACTTAAGCAGTGTTCCAGTAGGCCTTCCACTGGACTTACAAGAACTTCGAGTAGACGAAAACCGAATTGCTGTCATTTCAGACCTGGCCTTCCAGAATCTTACGAGTCTGGAGCGTCTGATCATGGATGGCAATCTCCTTACTAATAAAGGCATAGCTGAAGGCACCTTTAGCCACCTCTCCAAGCTCAAGGAATTCTCAATAGTTCGGAATTCACTGACTTACCCTCCTCCCGATCTTCCAGGTACACATCTGCTAAGACTTTACTTGCAGGACAACCAGATAACCCATATACCACTTACAGCCTTTTCAAACCTCCACAAACTGGAACGTCTTGATATTTCCAACAATCAACTTCGGATGTTGGCAAAGGGAGTATTTGATAATCTCCATAATCTGAGACAACTCACTGTAAGGAATAATCCCTGGTTGTGTGACTGCAGCATTAAGTGGGTCACTGAATGGCTCAAATTTATTCCTGCTTCCATCAATGTACGGGGTTTTATGTGTCAGGGACCAGAGCAGGTCCGAGGTATGGCAGTCAGGGAGCTCAACATGAATATGTTGTCATGCCCCACCACCACCCCTGGTCTGCCACTAATCATCACCCCAGTCCCAGCTACAACCATGCCAACTACATTAGTTCCCAGCTCATCATTTCCCCCCTCAAGCAGTAAATACAATCCTCTCACTCCCATTATAGCCACACTCCCCACTGTGCCTGACAGGGAGGACAGAGAAAGGGTGACACCTCCTTTGTCTGAATGGATTCAGCTCTCCATCCATTTTGTGAATGACACTTGCATCCAAGTCAACTGGATGTCACATTTTAGCGTGATGGCATACAAACTCACATGGGTTAAAATGGGCCATAGTCTGGTAGGAGGAATTGTTCATGAACGAATAATTAGTGGTGAGAAGCAGCAATCAAGCTTGGTAAATCTGGAGCCCAAATCCACTTATCGGATTTGTTTGGTTCCACTGGATACTTACAACAATTACCGAACTGGAGAAGACACTGTCTGTTCAGAAGCCACAACCAAGGCTTCCTTTTTGAATGGCAGCAACATCCCTTCCAGCCATGAGCAGACGACTTCTCAGAACCTAGGCTCCCCATTTCTGCTGGCAGGGTTGATTGGGGGTGCAGTGATATTTGTCCTCGTGGTCTTGCTCAGCATTTTTTGCTGGCATATGCACAAAAAAGGTCGTTACACCTCCCAGAAGTGGAAATATAACCGGGGCCGTCGGAAAGATGACTACTGTGAGGCAGGGACCAAGAAGGACAACTCCATCCTGGAGATGACGGAAACCAGCTTCCAGATTGTCTCCTTAAATAATGATCAGCTCCTTAAAGGAGATTTCAGACTGCAGCCCATTTATACCCCAAACGGGGGCATTAACTACACAGACTGCCACATCCCCAACAACATGCGATACTGCAACAGCAACGTCTCAGACCTGGAGCACTGTCATACGTGATAGTGAGGGAAGATGGGGGTCTCTAGGACAAGGAGAAAAAACTCTAGAAAAAATAAGCCCCCTAGCAACAATGAAAAAAATTACATTTGATAAATGTTACACAGATGCATTTATGCATTTGAATACTCTGTAATTTATACGGTGTACTATATAATGGGATTTAAAAAAAGTGCTATCTTTTCTATTTCAAGTTAATTGCAAATGGTTTTGTAACTCTTTGCTTTTTAAATCTTTAAAAAATATTGCTGAGTACTGTACAAGGTTGTACAATAAGAACCCAATGTCATGGCAAAGGAAAGAATGACTCATTCTTCAAACATTAACCACTTTGCTGTCGAAGCTGTCTGAGGGATGTTAAGTTTCTAGGTGTCCTGGAATATAGGAAAATAAGTGCATATTAAAACAGAGTCACTAGGAACAGACAAAAGCAATTCAGATAAAATGGGTACAACCCTTGTGACTTGAACAATGCTGTTGAACTTCAAACAATTGGAAATACATCTGTTCCTCTTTGTCAGTTCTGCATTTCTCACCTCCAACTGAAAGGTGGAGTTCTGAGTGCTGCCAAAACCACTACTTTCTTCTTTGATTAGTTTTCTCTCAATCTACTTGGAATAGGAAACATAGAAAGAGCTCAGAGTCAAACTCAAAGTGACCTTGATTCCTATTGCAAAAGTTGCTCTTAAAATGTACCCTAATACTGGATATTTTATCTTAGAAACTTTTCCTGCTTTTCATTAGGATTAAGAAGCTTTGGGCATTCTCTGACCTTCCTCAGTGGGAGGTGAAGGTTATGTAACAGGGTGTAACAGAGAGCTGTCATTAAGTTGCGCCTCTTTTTAATAGAGCAGCATTTGTTGATGCAGCATGTTCAGGTAAAGCCGGAATGAGGGAAATTCTGAGTGCTCCCAGCTCTACAGTATTCAAGTGCAATTTGAAATCTAAAAGCATGTATTCCTGAAAACATGGTGCAAAATATAATGACAATGGAAAGGTTTTGCTATTAATTTGTATGGTTCAAAATTCATTTGACTTAAGGGTCTGAGTTTCGTTCAGTACGGAGAAATAAGAGAAAAAAAGGAAAAAAGAGAAAACAAACAAGAAACATATTGTAAAAATTTATTTAGTACTGGAAAGACCTCCAGGGCTATTATGAACTGAAATATTTTCAGTGGTGAACATCATGTACAAATCCTGGTGAGTTTTGTTTGTTTGTTTTGCTTTTTTTCCTTCCCAATTAAAGTATACAGAGACTAACATTAGCAGAGCATTTGACTGAGCAATTTCGAGAACACAGGTACAGTGTCCCTCTGAATCACCCTTCTTTTACCTTAAGCATTTTCAAGTTTTCCATAGTGATTTCTGCTTCACAAGCAGCAGGTGGGTTTAGAATTTGCTTTCTTATGCCCTCAGAATCTTTAGCTGCAATACCTTCTCAGTCCTTGAGCTTTACATGCACTATGCAAAACATCATGCTTGCATTAAAACCATAATGCAGCTCTCAAAATTATGTAATGGCTCAGCCAGTCTGCTAACTCAATGACTGCCAAGAACTGTGGCGTTCTTGCGAGCTCAGTGGTGGAGTCTAATTCTTTCGGGTTTTTCAGTTTGCTTTTTAATGTAGCTAATTTTCTCCGGAGCTTGGGGACAAGCTAAAGTTCACATCACATTGGGAAAAAAAAAAGGAAAAAAAAGATAGAGACAAAACTTCCCTGTAGTAGTAGGGAACCAAAGAGAGAACTTTTTACAGTGGCCACCTAGGGATAGATAGGAAGTTGCTGCATTTGGATTGGAAGTAAAGGCTGAAGCACTTTCAAGGTGGAATGCTTAGATTGCTCACTTTATGAAGCTCTGTATGCTGGAAGACAGGGTTTTGATCCTTTCTTTTGTGCATTTCACTCAGCCCGTTCTTGAAACTCAGCAATCTATGAGCATGTATTTCCTGCAGTTCAGATCACGTGATAACACTCATTTTCTGTGATGACAAAATGAACCTGGTTATGATTGACATCAAAGTATGACCATTTTATAAGGAACCACATCCTCCCACGAACATCTTTTAAAATCACATTTTGAAATTTCACTCTATATCCTATATATTTGCTATTTTCTTCAGCTATAGCAGGTATTCTAAGCAACCTGTTTGGCTACTATAATACTTAGGTCACTAAAATTTTGCTGATTAAAAGTTTACCATATGACTTCAAATGGCATAATTCTAGGTAGAAATGTCTATGCAAAGTGGATTATTTTTTTTCTGTGATCTATTTACTGAAGATGATGATAAGATCAATACTTTTGGGCTTTGGTTTTTGGTTTTGGTGGTTTTTCTGTTGCTGTTATTTTGTTTGTTTTGTTTCGTTTGACATATTTTAGGTGCCACAGCTCAAAAAACAAGCAGCAAACAATTATGCTTCTGCATAACAAATATGCTTCTGTTGCATGCTGGAGTTTTCGTGAAGTTATGCAGAGCCAGAGATTCTAATTGGGTATGGACACAACATTTAATTTCAATGAAATAACTGGTTGTACATTCAATTTCAAAAGGCCTCCTTTGAAACTACATGCTTACTCATATTTTGTACTTCAGTGACTGATGCAGGAGGAATCTTCTGTTCTAGACCTCAGTACATCATAGGCACCTTATTTGTAGGAATTGACTTATTCAGGGAATTTGGTCTGTACTACAGGTGAATGATCCTCAAGCCCAATATGATGACAACAAATCTGGTTACTTATTTAATAGGGTGAAAACAGAAGGCATTCACAAACTGTTCATTTTGGTCTCGAATATATATATATATATATATATATAATATGTAGACTATTACTCGCTTACCTAGATCAAAAACCACAATGATATTAAAGATAGCATAGTTTATGCTTCTTTTCAGTATGAAGAAAACTATATCTATTTTTATGGGATACTGAAAAAAGTTTCTTTACTATAAAGACTCTCCTGAAAAAAACATAGCGAGCCCCTTATACAAAAATTTGTGGATAGAGCTGGGAATATTACCTAAAAAATTCAGAGTTGTGGTCAACTGAAGGGTCATATGTTTCATTTGAAAATGTTTCTCCCAATTCTAATTGTTCCTTAGCTCCAAAGCAGTTAATGCATTTCAACCCAAAACAGAATTTGGGACTTCTCAAAGTGCCAGTCACAAAAACACCTGAAATCTCATTTCAGGTCCCATCCAGATAAGTACATAATGAGCAAATTTCACTAGATACAGTATTCTGAAAAAGTCAGAGTTAAAAATGGACAATGAACTTTTGGCAGTGTAAAGTTTAAGATTACTATCTTTTTCCTTGGGGTTTGTGAAAATTGGGTGATCTTCACTTAGGGCAAATACCTGACCACATATAATAACTAAAGTCTATAGAGCAGAAGTGCCAAACATGTGTATATACAACTCACCCAAAGTATTCACTTTTAAGTCCTGATTTGGTCAAGTTCATTAGATCTGGGACAAATTATTTGTTTTCAGACCAAATCTCACCCATCTTCCATTGTATACAGCTAATAGTTGCCATAGATGTGCAGCAAGATTGGTGAGTAGAATAAAATAAGAGTTTAGGTGAAACTGTGTTAAAGTATCACGACACTGCTGTTCCCCATGCTTGGGTTCCTTCTAAAGATGTATTTATTTACACACAGGTCCTTATTTTCATGGATTCTGTCACTTTAACAAGTGTTCCTTGCATGTGGCTTGCTGGCAGAAACAAACACCTGATTAATGCATGGACTTTGTGTTAACAGGTTCTTATTGGAACATTAGTACTGAATTTCTTTATAAGAATATTTAGGGAATAAGCTACTTTGAACTGAAAAGATATTAGCAGTTTTCTCTGTAAGGCAATGAAGGACTACAGTGAATGTCATGTAAAACAGAAAAATGAAGTGGCATATGCCATTTGCTACTAAAGTAGTTCAACTATATTTTTCCCTCAATCGTTTTCTTTTTTTCATGAGAGAAATTTTCTCCCTCCGAAAAATTTATTTATTTCAATTTTACAAACAAAAAAATTTATGCATGTTGATTTTATTGTTTTAAGGGTCTACATAAGGCACTTTACTAATGACATTGAAGTGAAAGTTCAGTCTCAGCTTTTGACAGTAAAGTGGTTAATTCCCATTTAATTCCACGTTTATAGTACTTCTTCACCTTAAATTTAACATGGAGATATTAAAGATTTTCTTTAGAACATGAGAATAATGGTTTTACACATGACTTATCTTTACAGCTCAGTGGAAAAACAAAACAGAAGTGAGTGCCAAAAACCAAAAGTTACTGGCTCTGAACCTCATCAAATCCTGCCTGATGCTCTCTTCTAAACACAGAGATAATCCTAGGAAGCTGATGATCACTCCTTCCCTGAACTCTATTGAACAGGGCACTTTGTATCCCAGATGATACTACAGGCAATATTGAAGCATTTGGCATTAAACTTTTGTACAGCAGAGAATATTTTGCTCTTTAAAAGGACGCTGGCTAGTAGTCCATATGGAAAACTAGCACAGAAGAGATTTGGCAACCTTTTATTACACTGGGGCTCTGTGGAAATGTGCCTCATGAGAGCTGAATTCTGATCCTCTCAGAAACAGATAAGCTACTAAACAAATTGTTATCATGAGTTGGTCCCAAATATCTGAAGATGATCTTTCATAAAATTGATTTTAACTGAGATATGCACACTTGATTCTGTTCTGTGTTTGGTATACTTTCTATCTTTAACATGGAAAAATAGATGGTTTGAAGTCTGCGTTATCTGTTTTCTGCAATCTGCCATGTTGCACGCATTGTTAACTTCAAAACCTCACTATACACTATATATTATCTTGTTGACATATTCAGTAAAGAGTTATTTAAAAAAATACAACAATATTGCTGTATTTATATGAACAAGTTAATTAAAATAAGGATGTGGGTATCTGAAAGGGACAAAGAACAATAATCTTTTTTACTTTTATTCATGGAGATATTTTCAGATGTTCTACTGTCCGATCAATCCTCTCTTCAGTTTCTAAAAGACAAATATCATCCATCTCTCAAAGAGTTAAATAATTTGTTACCTCAGTTTCTCAGATTTAATCTTATCTGTAAAAGGTTATCTCTTTCTGATATGCATATAGAAAAGCAATACAAAACGAGAACAGACTGTACTCCAGTGTTTGCAGTTAACAGGTACACTTAAGGAGCCACACATGTCTATATCAAATATATATTTATGTGGAAGCTGTGTCTCATTATATGCACAGCCATTTGATAAATGTGTTTGACATCCACCCAGGACAATCTTGAATCTGTCTTTTAACTATTATTATCTATTTAATCTGTTTCCTTGAAATGTGATTTTTTTTTCCAATTCTCCCTTCAAAATTGTTCTTGAATTTTCAGAATGCACAACATTCATACATAAGCCTTAATAAATTTTTGTATAATGCAAATCTTATCTATAACATATATGGTAATATATACTATATATATAAAGAGATGCTTTGGCTACTTAGAAACTGAAATGACCCCTCTTCTACTTCCACACACAAGAACTAATTTTTTGCTTTACCAGAAAATGAGATAGTGAATGTTGCAAGCTATGTTACTTCAAAGCTTAGAAATTTAATATTGCTGAGTGTCACAGTTCCTCAACAAATTATCTTACTCTCTTTCTTAACCCCTGAATATCCCGTAAAAGTACTGGAGGCTGGTGTACAATACATCCACACCTAGTCCCGCCCCTTTTACGCTGTAATCTGCTTCCCCTCATTTGATGTTTCTACTGAACCACATAGACCCTGGTAAATAAACCTGCTTGCCTTACCACAGGAAGGTGGACAAGAGAGATAATGAAAGAGACAAACACTTGCCATCAGTCATGTATTTCTGACAATGAGGGTATGATAATTTTCAATTGACAATATTTTCTGTCAAAAAAAGGAGAGTCGACAACCGGTGACTTCATCAGGTAATCTTTTAACCCAAAGTTATTTATTGTAGTAAAGATAAAACTTTATTTTTAATACTTCTAAGCTCAGTTATCTGGAGTTGTTCATACACATATGCAATTGTGTATAAATTTCCTGTGTACAGAGGATTTAGCTACAAGGATCTCCCAAAGTAAGCATATGGAGGAGCATTTTTCATTATTGTTCAGTCAAAAATTTTTAATATTTCACTTTAAAAAGAGTTCTTCCATTGAAGAAGAGTTATGGTACCACATGGACAAACTGCATTCCACCATTAAAGTATGAAACAAATATTTCAATTAAAATTCTACATGAAATGCAACTGTCAGCAAAAGCTGGAACTGAAAATCGTTAAAATACTTGCATTACACAGAGAGAGAGACTTGGTGAATTTTTTAGCAATATTTTTCATTCCTAAAACAAATTAGTACATTTTTAATGGTGAAATCCTGACCCCATTGATTTCAACTATAAATCACAATGGTATATAAGAGAAGGATTATTAAAAGCATGCAATATGCCACATGGTATGACATATCACACTATGTATCCCCAAATGAAATACATCAACTGAGTAAGGCAATAGGGCTACGTCTCTCGTATGAAAAGCTGGGAAAGCTGTGAAATAGACTGTGCAGAAAATGAGGGAGGAGACAAGTATGTGCTGAGCAACACTGGCCAGTATAAAGCCATGGAAGATAAGCCACAAACAGGCCACTGATCATAGCAAGAACATTCTCACATAAACACATACTTTTTTTGCTTATAACTCCATATTATGGCTAATTAGCGACTGAAAAAATGCATGTATGAATAGTGAGATTTTATAGTATAGTTACATTTTGGTGGGGACATCTTATACAGAATGAGAACCTTGACTTTGTGCACTGTGTCTATTATTTACCTTCTCCACATAGAAAGGATTTAGATGAAGAAGAAAATTCATGTTGATAACACTATCCTCTTTTACTCAGCATAGAATGCCTTGAAGAATTAAGACAATATATAAATTACTATGCAAAAGTCCAACTCGGATATCCATGTGTGTTGACAGCTTTAACATCCTCTGAGCAAGAAGCCTCCATGCTAAATTACTAGCACTGAGCTGAACACAACAATTCTGGTAAAGCACAGTTGCCAGAAAGATTCTGTGAAAATGATGTATTTCTTGAGTGAAATCAATATTTCCACTCCTATAAACTTTGAACAGGTGACCACATAGATAAATAAAATTCTTTCTGATGAAGACTGGAGCAACGTGTCCAGACATGGAATAATGTAGTTTTCCTACTTTGAAAATACCTATTTGTGATGACGGAAAGGCAGATTTTGTTCTGTGAAGATGAAATACAGCAATAATGATAGATGGAATATAGAGATATTCCTCTTTAATGACATTTTATGGGCATGATAAAAGACATATACATATGCTATATACATAGCTATTTGTGATATAATTTTAAAAATCCTTTACAGTTTTCAGACTCTTCAGATGAGATCCACTTCTAACACATGTGCAGTATTCCAAAATATTTAAATCTTACATTTAAATGAGTAGTTACAGAACCTGCATATTGTTAGCTCAAAGATTTAGCTGTAGTAAAAAAAATGGAAAGAGAAAGGAAAGAAGAAAGAAAGGAAAGCAGGGCATTAACATGTGTTATTAAGTGAGGACTGCAGAAGCAAGGCATGAACATTATTTCATTTTCAAGAAAACAGTACACCTGAGAAAAATCACATATGAGTTATCAAGAATATATAACTCATGAATATATGACTTAGAAAAATACACAAGTGGAAATGTGAGTAAGGGGAGATATGCCATATCATAATAGTTATAGTATACAGTTAAGTACTTTAGGCAATTGAAAAAATAGTTCATGAAAGTATTGGAGCTTTTCATATTTCCTGTCCCTAGGGAGCATATATTCTATTTCCAATTCACAAGAAATGACTTTAGACACCTTTTTTACTTACGTCTTCATTGGAGGTTTGTTTTGAAGCCAGTGTTTTCTTTTTTTTTTAATTAGTCATGATGTTTATTGGAAGCCTGTGCATGCACTGATTTGTCAGCTATGAAGAATTTGAGGAATAGTCTACTTTATGTGCAATACTTGCTTTCATGAGAAACAAGTAGCAAGTATATGTCTAGAGCTTTCTGATTTTGTTTTGGCTTTCCTTTTTATAATTTAACTTTACAAAAATGGAACAAATTTGAAGTAGAGCAAATTTTAACTATTTTCTGCTGTAATTACAGCAGTGGTAAGACTATTCTTTCTAACAGAAGACAAAATTTAAGAATACTGAGTTAAGAAAAATTATCTTAAAGAATTTTGATACCAATTTTCAGTTGAATTATATATGTTTCAACATTTAGTTACAATAGTCATACTGAGAATTTGAGCTAGAAACACTGAGTAAACTCAGGTTTGTTGTTATAGGAGCTTTGGGTTCATAGGTTCAATTTTACAGATTATTATTAGCAGCTGCAAAAAGAGAAGGGAAAAAAGGTTTCTTCTTCCTTATTCAGGTATCAGATTCCTTTTTGTAGTGATCAAGGAGGAAAGACAGCTACTACACAGAGATCTCCCTCAAGAAACAAGGTGTCCAGAACAGAAGGAAAATACCTGCATCATGGCATTTCTCTTTGATGACTACAGAAGCTGGCAGAAGTAGAGCTGAATCATATTATGAAGGGATGCAGCAAATTACAGGTGTTCTGCATCATTATACAGGACCTTTGGTTTGTCCAGGTCCCTACTAAAGTATCTTTACTGAGGTTCGTGCTCTTGGAGGGCTTATGTCAAAAGGCAAAACCCATGTCCATAAAACCAAGGAAGGAGCTGGGTTTTACTTGGTTTTGTCAGTCTTTAATTGGTCTTTTCTGTAAGCTCTGGAGTGCCAGCTACACCACAATGTTCAAGAAGGAGTGCAACAAGGCAAGTTTGAAAGGTCACATTTTCAACGACTCTCCTTTTATCAGTGCAATTAGTAAGGTCCTTGCAGGCAAAATTTCAATCCACAGCACATGTGATTGTGTTAGTCATCAGATCAGACACTAGTTTAGATGTCTATTACTTTTCTCCCTTATTTTTTGTCAAATTAATTGTTTTCCTAATAGCTAAAACTAAGCAGTTTGTACTATTGCTTAGCTGTCACAACATAAGGAAAAGGTTTCTACAAAACCATTATACCTGCAAACGGCGATGATCACCCAGCAAAGCTAAGCTACAGAAATGCTGCCAATTCATTGAAACCTTTGTCATGAAGTAATGATCTTCTGCTCTGATATCAATTCAGTTTACACCCAGACTATGAAAAATCCAAAGGCACCAATCTCACAATTTCCGTTGCTTTTGCCTCATTTCTTCTGTGTCACATCAGCCTTCCCTAGCATGATTGGCTTAGAGGACAGATTGCTGCTTGATGCCTCATATGGTTATCTAAGTGTTTACATTTAAGATTAAAACAAGAAAAATAAAGCTCTGTTCTCACTGCCTGCATTTTTGGGCTGCCCTAGTAGTAATTTACTCTGTCCACTGCACTATTGGTTTCTCACCATTTTACACACACATAAGACACACACACACAAATTTATGCACAATCACACTATTTAGAGGGGGGTTTTTATGTTTATGCATATTCAAATACTCAAATATACAAATATGTAGACATAGGGTATGCATATCTGTAGTAGTATAAGTATGGATTGATCCACATTGAGTCCACTACGGATCTTTTGCTCTGGATTTATGCATCAATTCATTTCCATCTGAGCTTGTTCAAGACAGCAAAGATGTAGAATGCATGAATTTTTTTTAAGAACTGTAATGTCAGTATTGGTAATGAGTATGTTTTCAATAATATATGTGCTTTGACAGCCTATGCACTAAAATTTGAAAATTGCAGAGAAGATTATAACAGCTCCTGGAAGTGGATAGTGTGCACCCTTTGGAATGCACAAAGCACATTTGAGGAATCAGTTTACAGCAAGACTGTTCAGTGTGGTCACTAAATAAAGTGTAGACAGAGGAGAATGTGGGAGAAGGGAGTATGAAACTGAAACCCAGCATGAACAAGAAGGGAGAAATTCAGATGTTTCTACGTTATTAGCATTGTTGACATTCTACATAATTTTTTTTCTCTGTGGTCTGTGTTTCCTTCCCTGTATTTGACAGGTTTTCCTTGTCATAGGAACTGTCTTTTAACTCTCTCTTCACCTTCTTCTTCATGAAGAACCTGATTTTTTGTACAGGATTTTTGTGGAATGCCCAAAATGAGCTCTTCTGTTATACACGAGCAAACGCATTTGTGTGTAGCAGCCCAAATGGACAGTGTTCACTGCCATTCATCCTCCTCAAGTCATTAACCTAACTGTTTGAAAAATATCTTTCTGAAATGAGCCACACAGCCAGTGTGCTATTACAAGAAAACTTAGAAATCTGCTGTACAATATTCTTTCAGTGTTTCATTTTGGAGTAATAGTAAATGCACTGATACAGTTAGTGAAGTTCCTTCCAGTTTTTGAAGTTCCAGTAACAGGCTACTCTGAACTTCAAATCTGTTTTAATGTTTGGAGCAGGGGTGGAGACAGAGAGATGGATTTGAAAGATAGAAATTCTGCAGATAAAAAGTGTCTTTTAAATAAATATAGGCCAAAAGATAAGAGTTCTGTTCAGACCTAGGTTATATATACGCAATTGTGGTAAATATAAAGATGCAAAAATTTCTTCTATTTTTTTCTCAACTTGTGGGATTCAATTAGGGTTGCTCCTTATTTTAAGTGACTTAATTAGTACACCATTATTAAATTTTTGCCTGAGTTGAGAAAAATTCTTTGTTTCATACATTTTCCAGCTATTTATTTTTTTAATATTTGAATTTTCTTTTTCCATTTTCTTCCTCAAAGGAACTAATGTCTGCTAAGTTGCAGTGAATTTGGAAAGCTGCATTCTTGTCAGTTAAAAAAAAATATCACAGCAGACATTCCTCCACCTTGCTATAGAAGATAAATTGTTTAGAGAAATATTTCTGCAAACCCCAATAATCCAGCAAACAGTTCGATCAGGAGAAAAAATTTATCAGTGTTTGAAAGACTGATGTTAATTTGAAGTAGTAAAGAAATTCACTGTCAGATGAATGCTTTCTCTGCATTAATTCTAAAAGATGACATGTACTCATTTGAATTTAGATTTAGACAGCTGAGGAAGGATAAGTGAAATAACCATAGCACAAAACAAAGTTATCAGTAAAACGCTAACAGTATTAGTTTGAGTATTATATGCCTGAAATAACATTAATTTCCTCAAGTTAGAATTTACTGCTTGCTGTAAAATACAGTTGTATTTTCTAATGAACACTATGACCTTCAAAACTTTATCATCAGGATATTTCTCATAATTATTCAAAAATGGTGTTTCAGAAGCTATCCTTCAGAAAGATCTAATAGCCATGCTAAATACTCTGCCATTTTAACTGCTTCCAGCCCTGACAGTTCTTTGGTAATGCTCGGTTGGATTTGCTTCCAGGTTTTTTCCTTTTGTTTTTCCCTCTTGACTGCCCTGGCTGTGTGAAGCACATACCGTATTTTCCCATGTGCAGGTTTTTCTCAGGGCAGCCGGGCAAGAGGGAAGAGGCAAATTAGGACAGATCCTTTCAGTCCTCTGGTGGTGACCCACAAGCAGTTTGCCGCGCAGTGGCACCTGCACAGCTGACACAGAGCCCTCAGCAGGTGCTGCGAAGGGGAGGATGACAAAGCTGCTGGACAATCATCACGCCTGTCACCTCTCCTCAGCATCATACTACCTGCCATGTGCTTCTGCAACATTCCATCTAGCACACGTGCACCAGCAAAGGCATCCCTGCTGAATGACCTCTAGCGTGTTTATGAGCCTGTTGAACAACATGAACGGCACACAGGGGCCTGGGATGTGCTCTGTGAGTGTTAGCTCCATATTTTCCAGTTTCTTCTCACCAGCTACATGCACTACATTCTTAAAAAAGTATTAGAACCACAAATTAAACTGACAAAAGCAAAAGGTTTCGTAACTTATGGCAAATTCAAAGTTAATGCTAAAGGCACTAGTTTTGCATATTATGTGAGAATTTATATTAATATTTTTAATAGGGTATCCACATCCTTAAAGAGTACTTGGATGTGTCTCTTTATAAAAAAGATTAACAAAATGTAAATTGCATGGGAATTTAAAAGGACTGGAATAATTTGTGGATCCTGTTACAGTCTTCTTCACAGGGAATTATTCTAACAGTTTCACGTTTTGGAATGAATTCTGAAGTATATCTTTTCAGCCAAAAAATTTTATAAAACCACAGTCAGATTAGAATAATTTATGTAGGAGGCCATTGTGGTCAGTTATGATTTCTTCTGTAGATCCACGTATAAATTTCTAACCTTCAGTGTCATCTAGTGCATAGAAAATACAAATTCTGACATCAAAATGCTAATGATCCTGAGTCTGCATACTTGTTGGTTCTTGCTTATAATGGGAAAAATGATACATCCTTTACAAACCTGGAGATAAGCACTGGGTGAAAGCTAGGAATTTGTATTATTTCATAATATGCAACTCTGCTGAAAAAAAGCAGATTTACCTGCAGGCATTTTGGTAGAAGATAAGAAACTGCTTTACAATTTTGAGAGTTTTCCTTAACTTAATATATGGACTCCACAGGAATTCAATAACAATATACAAAATACAGTGGAATTATATCATCACGACATCCACACTTCTGCTTAAAAACATTATAGGTAAGAAGGGAAACAATGATTGCATGTAAAGCCTGGAGTTCATTATTAGTATTACTGAAAGGTTTAATCAAAGAGCTAGCCAACATCTAACTGTAATAGAAAATTAAGAAAATAAGGAGCATAAAGGAAGGATACCACCATTACTTAAAAAAACCCCCAAACCAAACAAAATTTTTAAAAAGCAAAACTACCCTCAATAACAATACAGTTAGAAGTGTATCAGACATTTCCTAGCTGCTAAAGGTTTTGTTGTACCTTTCACTGTCTTTTGGGATCCTTCCAGCTGTTATGGTACCATGTGGTAAATCACCAGCACCCAAACTATTTCACAGGGAAGATTATGGTGAAAATTTTGCTTCCTTCTTCACTTTAGGATCTGTTGGGGTAATATTTGTTTCTTTTGTTAATGTTCTTCTACACATTGCTTTTTCTTCATTGCTGTGCAGGTCCACAGTACATTCAAATTTACTACATATGATGCATTTGCCATACTCCCAAACCCCAATTTTGTTCAGGTCTGCATTTCTTTAACTAGCTGTTGATGAGTTGTTCATAGCCATGGGATGTCCAGTGCCAGGCTGTGACTCAGCTCTTATCTCACACCACTATTCCTCTACACTGCTTCCTTTGCTTCCTCTTCTCAAGGACTCTGCCTACACAGCAGCCCTGTAACTCTCTACATGTCTTCATTAGACTCACAAATATGTCATTTTATATAGAACAACTACTTTTTACAATCATATATTAAAACGGTTATAGCATAAGAAGACAAGCCATATTAAAAACAATTAAACGTGGTTATCCAGTTATGAGAGAAAAATACTGTTACAAGAAAACTAGGCCAAAGCAAAGTTCCAGGCAGATCAAGAAAAAGTCGTACAAAGTAAGGTTGACAAGCCATAGTCCTGAGGCCTCATAAACTCAGTACAAATCCTGTGGCCTATTTCTAGCAATGAAGATACTGTAGTACTGAGCTACAGGCTAGGACACATAATGCACGTGTTAAAAATGCTGTAATAAAGTCCCTGTACATCCTTTGTACCCTGGTTTAGAGTCCAGTACTTGCACAATTGTAAGAAAGAATCTACTAAAGGATAGAAAGCATTATCTTAGCTGTAGGAGTACCTGTAAAGTTGCTTAAATTGTTTAAAATCACAAAAGTGTTTTAAAAAAGTAGGGGTTTTTTTTGTTTTCTACTACTACAGCTCTACAATTTAAGGTTTATGATTTAGTCTAAACAAAGCCAGACAAAGAAAGACAATGTACTGTGGGAACCGATGACAAAGTAAGTAATAGCTTCTGCAGTGATTCTGCACCCTTAGACAGTGAAAATCTGTTTCTGAGAAGTCTTTACAAGCTGTCAACTCCACTTTAGAAGACACTATCCTTCTCGGTGTCATGGTTGGCTTCTCTAATGAGATTACATTTCTTATAAGACCTTCCTAAAGTCTTATTCTCATCATCTGGCTTATTTTTCTTTTCTGAACAGATTCTGAATCTTTAACCTTACCAACATTTAAAGTTATTGATTAATTAAATCTCATATTGAGATATTACTCTCTAAGTTAAAAATGTAGGGAATTGTTGCTTAATCTGAAGTGGTTATATATTCCAGATCACTCAAGATCTCTCTAAGAAGCATACATTTGTGTGGTTGTATGTTAGGTGCCAATTGCTTGCTCATCTAAAGAGATAAGGATCAGAAATTTGGTTTAAAGTTAAATGCATTGCTAGACAGATATCAAAAGAATATCATATTCAAATGAGATGTTTTAGTCTATGGTATCAGGCAGCTTCTGTATTTTTATTACTTAAATAGAATCCGTAGTAGGCTACCCAGAATGTCCTGATTTCTTATTTTCTTAGTTTTTGAAAGGCAATCTCTCCATTACCTCTTTCTTGTTCGGTGAACTTCAACTAATATCTTTTCTATTCTACAGAATAACGTGTCTACTTGATGCCTTTGTAAATTTGTAATAGGATGATAGGTTTTATTTTAATTTAATTAAATGTTATCAGATGGTTAAATCAACTTGCCTTCACAAAAATAAAAAAAACTTATTCTCTGAAAGGAGGAAAACCCAGTCTCAAAAGAAAACATGATTGCATCATTGCTATGCATTCTCAGACTTTTGGATGTTAAATAAAACATCAGTGAATAGACAGTGCTGAAATGAATAAACCTCTACAATAACTGTTTTGTTAGAGCTAATATAACTGAAGGCATATCTGTACTTCAGCTGTAAATATCCGTATATTGAATTTTGAAAAAAAACGTTAAAGAAAAAAAGAGCCAATGTAAACTGATTGAAAAACCTGCTGGTGTTTCTTACATTGCTAAAATGATCAAATGAAACAATTTGAAGTTGTTTTCAAAATAGGCTTTTAATATAGCAAAACAAATTCCTGAATATGCTTCTTTGCTTCTGATCATTGCTCAGCTGGATGTCCTTCGTATGTCTTTTCTCTTTTATTCTTGAATGTCACTTGTTTTTCCATCCCAGATACGATACAAAAATAGTACATTTAAGCTGGCAGAATTCTGTTTTTAGCTAGTGGAAGAATGTATTCCAGTCACACTTCTGAGCCCTTCCCATTCACCCAAATATGCTGTAAACAGCATTAGATAACTTTGTCAATTTATATGTCAAAGTTTTTTACGGTTTATTTTCCTAAGCTTTGCTTAGTCTTAAGTATTCCTCAACCATGTTTCTGAGTCTAAATGTTAGCTATTTCAGCTGTTTTGCTTTTCCTAAAGAAAAAGTCTGTTTATTAACAAACTTTTCCTTTCGATACTTCCATGATTTCCCCTATGCTTAGTGTTTCCACGGTTTATAAGTAGAAGATGTAGTACTCCAAGCATAAAGAAGTATTACAAGTCTGTATCTGTTTCTCTTCTTACTCCTGCTTATTCCTTTTCCAATTTGTTTTGTCACCTCTTTTAATTAATTCTAATTCTATAGAATCATTAAGTGAACTTATAACAGAATTCTTCCCCAAAATGTATCGCAACTTGCTGAAAAGCACAAGTTGCCAGAGAGGGTTCTCCCTATGCTATGAATTTATTTACTATGTCCCATATTCTTCCCCACTCTTCTCTCCCCTCTTTTGCCATGCCCACTT
This sequence comes from Oriolus oriolus, assembly GCA_013400235.1. Lineage (NCBI taxonomy): Eukaryota > Metazoa > Chordata > Aves > Passeriformes > Corvidae > Oriolus > Oriolus oriolus. The sequence continues at coordinate 47,002 of VXBT01010113.1, forward strand.
CCACTTTGTCCCTGCATTTAGTTCAGTGCCACCTCTAGTGTAATATTTCTGTTGTGCCTAAACAGCTCTTCTAGATCTTTCCATGTTATTTACCACCATTTAAATATGAATCTAGCTGGTTAATAGGCAAAAGCTGCCATCAGTGACTGAGAGAAAGTAGTGATGAAGTGACTAGTGATAGGCCAGCGCAGGGCTGTGAACTGACCAACTGGTTGAGTTTTATCCAGCTTTCCCAGAGAATGGGTATTTACAGAATCTTTGTAATCTACCTTGCCACCAATTTTCACACATTTTCAGGCATCTGGCTGATTGTGATACCTCTTATTTTAGTACTTCCTCAAAAACAACCGAAAACATTAAAAGCAGGCAAACAAAACAAAACAAAACAACAGAACAGCACAAACAGGTGTGACTGACAATCTGACAGGCAGACATGGACAAAAAATGTTTGTTCTACTTAAAGCAATCGGAAATGGTTAAACAATGCCGCAAGAAAATCATCTAAGGAATTACACTAGACCAGCTGAGTGGGGAATAACAGGGTATTGCTGTGATAAAAGAGCAAGAAAATCAAACAAACAACATTTACAGTTGTGCTTACAGCAGTGCCGCATATTAGAAAAATCAGGGTGATTACACAAGCCTCACTTAGGGACAGAGTTTGAAAATTTTAAAACTGGAAAAGATCAGAAGAATAAAAGCAGAATAAGAGGATGTAATCCACCCAGTGCATCACTTTGTTCTTCTGTTAAAACGTTAGCGAATGGACGGCATTTATGAAAGCTTCTTTGCGTTTAAAAAGATGTCTTTGCAAAGAAATTTTATAGCCTATAATTTTGCATAAGTTAAGCTAAACAGATGTGTCCCAAATGGTAAGATTTTAATGTAGATTTTAATTAACCTGTGTGTTGAGGGGCCTCTCATCAGAGGTTTGGTTTGAAGCTTTACTCTAAGCCTGTTTATTATCCTATATTGTGTAATACAGCATTGAATGCAAGCCCATTTTCTGTACTTCAGAGTATGTTTATTTTTTTGTTTTCTAATTCACTTAACTTCAAAATAATAGCAGCTAAAGAAGTACAAACAAATAGCTATGTTAAATTTTTAGAATTTCCAAGGAAATGAACTGCAGTTTATATTTGCTGTAGCACATTAGGAGGCTTGGAGCACCTCAGTCTGGGATGGAATGGGCTGACTCAGTGAAACATTACCAAGTCTATAAATGTAAAAAGCTATGAATCAATTCATCAAATATCAAACCTTAGTATAAAAATAATAAAAATTTTAAAAATATACGTTTCGCCTGAACTTTTTTTTGTTTTGCAGAGGAATATTTGGTAATCAGACAGATTTTCAAACCTTTTTGCACAATTTTAAAGTTGAAAAAAAATAATTATATTAATTACATACTTTTGTTTGGTTCTAATTTTAAAAGATGGCAGAACACCAATAGAGCCAGTTATGCCACTGGTGATAAAATCAAAATAATTATAAACCTAAACAATTTTCAGAAGAGAATAAAATACTGATTTTCTTTTAAATCAGAACTTATTTCACTGAAGGAAAGCCTAGGAATGTAGAGAAAAATAAATTCTGGTCTCAAAGGACATATATGAATTTCAGCACTTTGATGCATCTTGAATGAAATGGAATGCTGAAACTTTTAATTTACATCAATCCACAGAAATATCTAAGAAAGATTTAAAAAAAAAAAAATCAAACCCACAACAACATCTTTCGATTCTGGCCTTTCTTCAGTGTCCTACTTTCACAGCTTTATTGGTTCTTACATTTAAGTAAGGTGAATATCATATTTATTTTGACCAAAAATATCTTTGCAATAAATTTCTAAAAAGACAATTAGTAACAAGAGTAGGTTCCTATGTCATGCCTCCAATATTCACACTCCTCAGCACAGTTTCACAGGCTAAAGAATTTTCTTGGTCATTGATTTTTGCCTTTCATATTTTTGCCCAATCCACTGTGCCTTTTGCCTGGGGACTAGAAAGACATTTGGTCTGGGGGCCCAAGTGATTAGCTATGAATGCATCAGATGTTCTTCTAACAACCAGGTTCTAGTTTTTCAAAGACTCCATCCAGTTCTATGTATTCTTTGTAGCTGCTTCTGTAAATGACTGCTATGAAGATAGTCGTGGCATCTCTCTAGCTGGATTCTGAAACATAAATTTGGCACTGGACAGACAAGGAGAAAATATCTTGATCTCCAAAACTGTCTACGGTGAATGCAGATTTGAACATTTTGAGCACAGGCTGACAATATAAACTTATCAAACCCAATGAAAGTTTAGTTGACATGGGTGAATCTGTTCAAAGTTACCACCAGATTATGTGCCTTGAAAGAAGAAAATAGATGAAAAGCTGCCATTCTTCTCAGCCATTGCCAAGTCATATGGAAAATGCATTTTCAAAATATTCTGACGGTGTCTCAAGAACTACTTAATTTTGCCTCAGTCCTTACTTATAATGTTTGAACTCCCTGACTTCATATTACTGGCTGCAGCTTCGTCTGATAGGATCTTCATCATAGCCCGCAATTTAATAAGAAACATTTTTCTATTGATTGTGCCCCTGTAGAAAGAGACACCTCCCAGAGCAGAATTATATTCTTGAAAGAGTTTTCTTTCATTGTTGGTGAGTATCTGACAGAAGAGGGCTTTGGGATGCCTCCTCCTTCCTGCAAACAATGTTTATAACCTCTTTACATCTGTAATAGACTTTCAGGTTATTATTGTGCATTGCTTGTGGTACAGCCCGACTGTCACTTCCTGTCATTGTAAGTCGATTCATTATCCTCTTCATTTCCTCAAAGGCTTCTCTCTCAATAATTTTGCATCTCAAAGTAGTTTTAAAGGATTAAGAGTAGCACTAAGACCTCCACTTCAAAAGAATTCTTGAAACAATTCTGGCTGTACAATATTTTCCAGGCCCTTTGGCCTTTGGTCATATATTATTATGTCAAATGTAATGGGCATTTTAAACCACTGCCTAACACTCTCACTATATGAAGTTCCTCATTTAATCTAGTGCTGCATCACAAGAAGTGTCCATTGAGATCTTAAGATTTATGTTTTATCTCTCTGTATGGGTGTATAAACTCAGGAACCACACAGATTCCTGAAGTACCTTGTAGTAGCCAGGAGCAAATGAGATAATACTATACTGCCATTGTAATCTTTTTCGTTGCATATGTTTCAATTTAGCCTTAAGCACTTTTAATGAAAATGTCTATTAAATAATTTATTTCTGGATAAAATAGGAGACAAATGTCATCATTTTATAATTCTTTAACAGACCATAAAATTTTTTTTTCCACTGTTACCTGAAAGGGCAAAGAACTTGGTTTAAGATATTAGGTAGCAAAATCTCTTGCCAGGATTAGAGACGGTATTTTTCTCCATCTAGCCTTATCCATAAGGGCACTCATAATGGTGATGGAGACCATCAAAATGCCTGCTGGACCATCCGAGAGAGTGGCTTAGTGGGACTTTCTTGGAAGCAGATATTCTTTTCGGATTTGGAGTCTGGTTACAGAAGCTGCAGCAGTGCTTACTTCACCATGCCTGCTAGCATGAAGAAGAATAACCTTTTAAATGAGTATCATAATGTGATACCTGTAAAATAATTCTGTGTGTCTAAGAATCTACAGGTCTATCTCTGACAAAGCCCCTCATCTTTGTAGTACCTCTTTGTATAGAAACAATTTTCCATGAGCCATTTCTGTTTTATGCCTGCAATGGCACATTGAGACGAGGTCTACCAAGACTTTCTTTTCTGACACATAAAATCTCCTTGTAGTATGTGCTGGTGCATCACCTCCCTCCTCAAGGCGGCACTATGGTCTTTGATCTCTATGCCATAACTACTCTGACCTTCCAGTATTTGTGTCAGCGAGTGGATTGTAGTCCCTAGCTATTCTTGGCTCGCTGGCAGTAGCAGTTCTATCTGTGCTGTCATCCACAACGTCTCTGATTGTAGCCATTCAGTGTTTATTATGAAAGAGAGGTCATAATTTCAGTCAGTGTGCTTGCAAATAAGGAGTAATTTCTCACTCTCACTCTCCCACTAGTGAGAGTCCCCCCACACTTACTCGAAGATAATTTCTTTGCTTTTCCCCAGCCAGTTCCTCCAATTGTATTGTCTTAATAACACTCCCCATTCCTCATGATGCATTTCTGGACTACAAAAGCTTTTGTCTATTCCAGCTTTTTATTGTCCCTCACAGCCCTATATTCTATGTCTGTGTTCGCAACAGACATACTGTGTCTTGTTTAGCTGTCATCAAAAGCAACCAGATTTTTCTCTCTGTGCAGCTACAGCTCTGGCTGTGACCATTCTCTTGGGTAAAGCATTCCTCAGTCACACAGAGGACTTTTCATTTTGCTAATTCCGTGTTCTATCTTATCCTACAGAAACATACTGGGTGAACCTTCCTCTTTTTCTCTTGCCTGTCCAGTAAAGTGAGTATCTCTCCTTGACAGTACCTTCAAAACTCTTACTTAGCTTCTTTAATAGACTGAGATTCAAGTGATCAGGCAGTAGGAACAGAAAACACCTTGGCTGCAGCACTCTTGAACAATTCCTTTGAGACCTTCAGGTTTTAGTTGTCCTGCTCACTATAGTGACACACTCTTACTACTGAAAAATATTTCTTTCTTTGTTAATCTCCTGATATAGCCTCTTATCCATGCAGCTTTAAGAATAGATTTTTACCTTTCGAATTTCTTGCATCAATATTTAGGGAAGCTATGAACTTGATAAAAATTCAATTTCAAGGATCACCACATCTGTTGATTTAAAACAGCTTTCTCTTGACTCTGTGTATTTTAATGTCCACAATCTGAACCAGATTATGGTAAAATGCAAATAAAAATTACTTAAACCTTTAAATATACAACAGTGTTATAGATCCTTGTAAAGAACAGGTAAAAAAGAACACTACTTTATTGAATTATGCTGACATCAGATTTTTCTGTCTATTGCTGGCATTCAGCTGAAGACACTCTCATTCAAGACAGGTCTCTATTTCAGAGCATAATTACTTTTTGTGGGCTTCTTCCTGGAAAATATTATGTTCTTTCTAAGTCACACTGAACTTTGCTTGGTTTTTTTTTTTTTATTTTGTTAGTGTAAATCTTCTCCTAGGAACTATTCAAGCCCATAATATTTTGGGATTCCACGAGTCTTTCCTTCCAAAAGAATTTTCTTTCCCCAGAGCTTGTTCATCTGTAAGTACCTAGAGATATTTTTTACATATTTCCTATTAAATTGCAATGTTGCTTGGGGTTTTTTAGCTTCTTTGGAAATGTCACCTGTTCTACAATTGCTTGCTACAAGTCTTGAATTCTTTTCATAGTAAAGTAAAGCTCTCTGCCCCATTTGCTTACTAAATGTGTGCATTCCAATGTAAAACATCTCCACATAAAAAGCCTTAACTTTGAAACCAACCTGCAATTTGAAAAACATACCTAATTTAAGGTTATAGTCGGAAAAAATGCCTGTCATTCATTACCAGCTCTTAACTGAGACCAGGCATGATATTAATCAACACTTTGAAATGATGATGGCTTGGGATAAAGGTTGTCCAAACTAATCTTTGAAGAATACTGTAGCAACTCTCAACAAGCACTGGACCTGCCCTTTTCGGTGAGAAAACAGACATATTTTGTTGGAAACATAAGATTTAAAATCATAAACGAACTGTTGTAAAATTATTGAGGTTAAGTGCTTAGATTAAAATTCCTGAAACAGAACTTTAAATGTGTGGCTATAATTATTGAATCATAGAAAATTAGTCTAGGAAATATATTCTAAGCCCTGTAATCCTTCCCTCTCTTGTATATGATGACATTCTAGACAGGTGTCCATCCAGTGCTTTATATTTAGTGATAAATACCATGTCCTAGGGCATAGTTAGCATTCCCCAACACCTTGTCTAGCCCTTGCTGAAACTTAACTACATTATTACTTATCCTACTAGCCCTGGACATGGAAAATGAAATAACACTTATTACTTGTTTCTACATGACTTCTTTGATTGTAAGAACTACTAGTTTTTCTAACCTCTGGCATGTCCTGACTAAGCAAGGTCAGATTTTTCAATCATTGCTGTTCATGCTTCTAAGATCTTTTCTTTCCTGATGAATCTGTCCAAGCAGCTTGTTTGATTTTTTTTTTCCTTTGGAATGCATAACAATGCAACCACGTATAATACTGAGATGCAGCCAGTGCTAAGGAAATCAGAGTTATGTTGCTCTTACAGCTGTTGCTCAAGTTTGGCGTTATCCTTTTCACAACACAGCATCGAAAAATTGATTCCTGTTCAGCTTGTGATACCATTCTCTCCTCATGTTTTATCCATATGTTAAGTGGTGCTTGAAAGATTTCTGGTGACTCTATGAGACATAACATTTCATTTTATTTATACTGACCTTTCCATGTACATTATATTTTCTATTAATTCTATTTATTTTTATATTTTGTTTTCCAGCATGGAAGTCAGACATGTTCGTCCTCAGCTGTGTATCTCCCTAGAAGCACTTTCTAAATTATTTGTATTTATTTCTGTGAAGTGTTTCAAAATTATTAGATTTTCTAGTACCTTTCAGAAATTTAATTTCTGAGTCTCGGTAGGACTCATAAGTTAATATTGCATAGCTTGGCTACATATTAATATTAATTTTATCTGCTCATTTTAAAAACTCAGTTTGATGCTCAGTTCAGAAACATTCTGTGATATTTAAGAAGTTTCTGAGCTCACATGTACTTAATCTTCTAAACTATATTCTTGTCTATGTGTCCTGAAAATGAATGTGGATATATGCCATTCTGTCACTTTGCTCGTCTTTGTGCTTTGTAAGTTCACAGAATCATAGAATCATAGAATGGTTTGGGTTGGAGGGGGCCTTAAAGATAATCCAGTTCCAACTTCCCTGCTGTGGGCAGGAACACCTTCCACTATCCCAGGTTGCTCAGAGCCCCATCCAGCCTGGCCTTGAACACCTCCAGGGATGGGGCATCCACCACTTTTCTTGACAACCTGTTCCAATGCATCATCACCCTCACAGTAAAAAAATATTTTCCTAAAATCTAATCTAGTCCTACTCTCCTTCAATTGGAACCAATTTCCCCTTGTCCTATCAATATATGCTCTTGTCAAAAGTCTTGCCCCATCTTTCCTGAAGGTTCCCTTCAGGTACTGGAAGGCAGCACTTATGTCACCCTGAAGCTTTCTTCTTTTCCAGGCTGAACAATCCCAATTCTCTCAACCTTTCCTCATAGGAGAAGTACTCCATCCCTCTGATCAAGCTGATGACCCTTCTCTGGTCTTGGTCCAATCGTTCAACAGCCTTCCTGTGTTGAGGATGCAGTATTCGAGGTGGAGTCTCATGTGGGCCGAGTAGAGGGGCAGAATCCCCTCCCTTGCCCTGCTGGCTGTATTGCTTTGGATGCAGCCCAGGACACAATTGGTTTTCTGGGCTGAGAGCACACATTGCTGGATCATGCCCAGCTTCTCACTCACCAACACACCTTGCACTTGGTCTGATTTAACTATGTGAGATTCCTAGGCATCTGCTTCTTGAGCCTGTCTAGGTCCCTCTGCATGGCATCCTGTCCTTCAGTTGTTGATGACTCTGAGCATGGAACTAGTTTTGCATCTCATGTAGAATGGTTCTATTATATGTCCCTAAATTCATTCATGAAAATGCCATGTGAGACAAGAGCTTCTCAGAAAACAAACTATACTGCTTCATTTCATAGAAACGAGACTGCCTTGTTACTGCTTGTCCTTGATGTCAAAGTTGGCCAATATTCATCATCAGGTTTTCCCCAAGTGCTTGTAAATCTGATTTGCTTGCTGAACTATTCAAATTAATTGAAATTAAACTCATTGTTCTACTACCCTCAAATTCTTCTTTATTGATTTGTTGTTTCAAGATATGTGGACTGGAATCCATGTATGAATGACTGCGAGATTAGCTCAGTTGGTTAGAGCATGGTCCTAAAAGCACCCAGGCTGTGAGTTTAATCCCTATATGGACTATTTACTTAAGAGTTGGACTTGATGATCCTTGTGGGTCCCTTCCAGCTTCCAGTCTTATTTTAATAGGACTTACAGCTCCTACAGCATGCATATGATGACAAGAAGAATCTTCATTATTTTTTTTCTACATTAATGTCCTATCATGGATACTTGAGGGTCTTGGCTTTTAAAATGACTGTAAATATCTCAGACTAGTTTGAGGTCTTACCTGAATATTGAGAACTCAAACCGAACACTGCCTCTTAGCATCTGAGAGGACTGGAACATCATAGAATCAGTTAATATTTACAACTACACCTCTAGCAAATCTTTGTAGCCCCTTTCTATGACCTACCTACAATAAATGTGTACCAGAGTGGCACTACTGTCTCTGGAGACAGTGACATGGGATGTGAGCACCCTGTGCACCTTCAGCCATCTCTTTTTAAATCTTCTAATGAGTTAAAGGAATATGGCTTCTTCATAGCACTCACTAGAAATGGGCATGGAAAATGACATTCTGTTTTTCATTCACTGCTTTGTAGAAGTAGCTACAATGAAAATTTTCAAGATTCTGAGAATTTTTTTCTTCAGAACCCAGCTCTGAATTTTATTTCATTTAGTCACCTGGCACCTTAAAACAAAAGGGTAAAATTTCCCCCCAGGCAGAGTATAAAAACAGGCCTTGTATTTATAAGAGGTAAGGACTTTCTAATACTTCTATAGTCCTGGTAGATAGGGCTGTCATTCAAGCTGTCCTGTTCAGAAGGGGGAAAAACATAGTTTTGGAGATGTGTTTTCTTATTTGTGTCAAGAACTATAAATCACAGTCTGCATTCTGGCTTCAGTTTCTGGAACAGTTCCAAATAGGAAGTGTGCAAGCAGGCAGCTAGCTTATTTTGCAGTGAAAAAAAAAGGATAATAATGTAAGTGTCATTTGTCTGGTAAATTCTGACACTGTGAAATGCTGGGGTGAAATTCTCATCGCTGGGAAGTCAATGAGAATTTCTCACAAAGACATTTTATGTACTAATAGACTTTAATAAAACTAACGTTTTGTATAGAAAACAAAATTCTGGAACTGAACTCTCTGCTAGATTCTATGAATTTATTTTGTCCATTTCAAAGGCAAACCTACTTTAATAAAAAAATAGTCTTGAAAATAGTTTAATCTAATTCATTGTCTTTTTGTCTGAGAGAGGATTCAAGCGGACGCACCATCTGTTACCATCACTCAGTTTTACCTTCCATTAGAGGCACAACATCAGACAACCGTGTGGGCCATGACTGCAGCATCTAAGACTATTGCTGTAGATGCAGTGGCAAACAGGAACAAAACAGTAAGAAAAGAGCTATTACTGAGTTTTTCTGGTCATGTTAGGACTTAAATTAAACTCAACACAGAAATTAATCCATTTGAAAATGCTGATTCATACGCCAAAGTTCTTTGATACAGAAACTAAGATCTAATTCTATTCTTTAAAGTACAGCAGTCTCATAGGACATTATACTCTAACTTCCAAAAACACAGACTCTTTCCTAAGAGAGTTTTGCTTCTTCCAGGGCTAGAAAGAACTTGGTGAAATTTTGGAATCAAAGGTTTGGATGTTGGCAAGCCTCACAGACATTAGGCTAGAAGTAGACCCACTATGCTGTATCGTTGCTTTCTTTGAATTATACTAATTAAAACTTCGTTCTTTTGTCTTAAAAAATACAATTTAAAACACCCAGCACGATCCAAACCTCATGTTTAATGCTTATAGAGTAACAGAATTTTTCTCTAGATAAATGATTAAATTTCAGAAGCTGCTTTTAAACTCCGTATTTTCATTAATAACATATTTCCATTAAATGCAGATGCTAATCTTTCGCAATGTAGAATTAACACAGTAATTGGCTAGAGCTGCGTTAGTTTTGTCTTTCATTTGGTTCTATTGGGGGACACTTTAGCAGATGTCTGAATTACACTTTGTTAATAAAAAAGGCAACGCACATTTCGAAGAGATGTTTTTAGGATTCATTTTTGGATTAAATCCTATACAAACAGAACATAGGCCTTAGGCAAATCTGAGAAATAAAATAGGAAATAAACTGGAAACAAAGGCCCATATGCTGTGTACAAATCAGGTCTATTATCTTTGCTTACCTTATGGGAGAGATAGCATTTATAAACCATCTTTATAGCTGAGCAGAAATAAAAACTCTATGTCAACAGTGCATTGTATCTCATCTCTCACAAAGAGGTGTGGAGTCAGCTTTTTCTTTAGGAAGCAATAATCCCTAAAACCCACAAACTTAGGTGTGTATATTTGCCATGTTTATTTAATTGTAACACAGTGTAAACATAACCAGGAAGGAATATCAGCTTCTCTTCCTAGAAAAATGTAATCTGCTCAGCCTGAACAATATCAGCTAAGCACCTGCCACCTCCCTGGACATACCTGAGTATTAGAATTCAATTGTACTGTTAAATTATTAAACCAAAAGGCCAAAAAGGTCAAAACAAATATTCCTTGAGGTTGAAAAATATCCAGGCTAGGTCAAAGTCTGATGACTTGAAATATATTTTGATGGTTAGGATGAATGTTGTGTTGGGTTGGGTTTTTTTTTTCTTTTCTTTGATTGTTTTAATATAACTTTTCTCTGATTGCAAAAGGCTTCCTACTTTCAGATATGCTATTGGAATCAGAAAATTCTCCTGCTCATACATATGAGAAAATCAAATTCACCTAAGCTTTTCTGATGGTGTTTTAATGTGATACTATTCTCACTGTCATTCTCATTATTTAAAATTAATCAAGGTTGGTGACATGGTGATACATTGGGGGATTATATATCTAATTTTTTTCATTAGCAGAGGCAGACATTGTGGTCAAAAAACCCCATAAAATATAACAACAATAACCTAAAAATGCTGAAACATCATCCTGTTTCTCTTACGTATTTCCTATGTTGGTTTAACTAAGTGATTCAAACCATTACTGCAGTATGTAATCTAGAATTAGTGTGCATAATGTATTGATGTGATAATGTTTAATGATCTTCATTGTTGTCTTTGACTCAATTCCTTTTCTGTAAAATAGGGACAAGATAGTGATATGCAGTGCAAAAAGACTTACAAAGATAAATCTATTAACATCTAAATTATAATATAAAATTATTCTAGGACAAGCAATGAATACATTCATTACATCATCTGTCTGAGTACACCTTATTATACAAGCACTCCCACCATCTCACCCAGCTCACAGCATAATGCAATACTAACCCTGTAAAAGAAACTTCTCATTTGGATTAACGCATCTTTTTCACTGGGAGTTTGGGGAAAATTCCCATCTTAGTCTAAGCACAGCAGTATACTGGAAAACTCCCAGTAATGTTTATCATCTATACATAACTGTCAGCAAATCCAACAATGATGGAAGGTATCTTGTTTATTTATCTGTTCTTCTTCTACAGTACACTATTTAAATTGGGATCCATTAGTAAACATGACTGAAAAGCAGAGAAGATCACCTGTTTGAATTCTCTTTACTGGAAATTCCTATCTCCTTTTTGGAGATTGAGGATGAGTTTATGCCTTTTCCTGAGCTGGAATGTCTGTGGAAGTGAGGGATGCCACAGAGAATGTGACAGGTCAGCAGGGATGGAATAAAAAGGGCAAGCTGGGAGCATCCAGAAGGAGCAGAGAGGAGGAGGCTCCTGAGAGCAGTAGGGAGCAAATACGTAGCCAAGTAAAACAAAGCACAGAGTGAGAACTGTGTGGAGTGTGCTATAGCTCAGAGGCCCTGGAAATTTCTGGGGTAAGAGAAAGAAAGGAAGAAAAATCCACTCTGCAAAAATATGTGCGTGTGTAGTTTTTAAAACTCTTATTTTAATCTGTCTCTCCTGTGAGTATCATATGTTCTTCACGTTCTTTAACAAAAATATGATTAGGTCTTGTCAGTGGAATCCAGTGAGAGAACAAGAAGCAACTGCCATAAAACAAAATACAAAAAACATTAAAACAAAAACATTAAAAAAGGAGACAGTTTTTTTTTTTCCTATGAATGTGGCTGAACAGTGGAAGGGATTGTCCAGAGAGGTTGTGGAGTCCCCATTCTTCGACATAATTCAAAATCCAGCTGGGCACAGACCTGAATAACCCATCCTAGGTGACTCTGTTTTGAACAGGGGCTTGGAGTAAGCCAACTTCAACCATTCTGTGATTCTGTCTTGGAAGAGGTTCTCTGGGGAGGAAAGGGAGGTTGACATGTTTTTTTTCAATTAAAACTATTTTCCCCTTTGTTATTTAAGGAAAAAGTGTGGATATAGCTATCCCTAACCCCTGTCTGACTTGTGCTTCCACAACAGAAATCTCAAAGTATCTAACATCCACGTGAATATCCTGCTGCATCAGTAGGTCCAGGTGGCTTCGAAGAATTGAAGCCACAGGGACACAGCAGGCAGCAAAGGCCACTAGAGGTCATACAAACTATTTAAAAGAACATGAACAAGGTAATTTATACTCCAGTTGGGAACTTTTTCCTCTTCCACCTGTTCCCTTAGCTTGTTAGTCTCAGGTCACCTTCCTTCCAGACACAAGGCTGTAGTCAGGTATGTTTAGCTTGTTTTCCTCCTAAGCTTGATTTTCAGCTCTAGTTTAATCATGTGGAGATGATATCACTTTGTAGAGAAAATTCTACTTTGATCACAGGCCATGAAAATGTCAAACAGTGGTAAAAAATATAATGTCATGCCATCTGAGAAATGTTTTTATTGCATCCCAAATACAGACTCAGTGAATGAGCAAGACAGAATATGAGAGACCGAGAGTGAGCAGCAATAGCCACAGTATTCATCTTCCCAAAACCAATTCAACTTTACCAATCAGCTTTACAATTTCCAAAATCCATTTCACTGGGTTTTATAGCAGGAGTTGAAATGAAAGAGAAGTGAGCCTTTAATGGTAAGACTGCCCCACCCAAAACTATATCATTACTTTCATTCTGCTTTAATATCAAGTCTCCTGACTTACAAATTTGCAGTCTGTTTTCTCACTATTGTCGCTTCTTTATATTTGCTTCTTGTTTGTCACATGTACATGCAGAGACAGAAATAAGGTTTTAAATACTCTTAGATTTAGGCTGTTTTTCTATTTATCATTGTCTCCCCTCCTCCTTTCTCTTATCTGTTTTGCCTAGAAAGGCTATATATGGATTTTTATTTGATTCAGTAGGTCAAAGCAATTCCTTCAAACAGGGTAAAGAAGCACATGTGAGGAAGAAAGAACACAGAGCACTGCAGACTTGCCAAGAGTTGCAGTGTTCATTCCTTGCACTCAGTGTACAAAATAGCTAAATATTCTGTTTAGAAACAAATGAACAAACAAACAGGATTATTTTAATCCCCTACTTTTTTTTTTTTTAGCTAGAGTTATCATTTGTCAAGAACATGCCTGATAATTAGCTCTCTGGACATTGATTCAAGATGTTTTTGACCCCTGTTCCTTTCTAAATACTTTCTATCAAGTTGTACCAGCTAGCCTCATGTCTGGTAAGCTCAATACGGTATTTCTCTACCTTTCTCTACCTCAGTTCAGTGATGAAAATGATGCAGTGTGTTGGTACTAACAATGAGGTTCATAAAGGTAGTAGTGGATAAGACTTTACAGTTGTATGAAAATAACTGTTCTGGCATATTGCGAGTTATTCATTAGGACAATTGTTATTTGCTCAGTTTGTGAAGAACAGGGAGAAAGAGAGCAAGAACTCACAAAAAAACCAGAGAACAGTTATTGTAGACCACCTGGTAACCAGAAAGTATCCAAAGTCACTTTTATGGCCTGAATTAACACTGGAACTTGACCTTCCTCCTGTCCTTGACAAAAGCAAAAGCTCTAAATACCAGGCCCCTTATATTAATCCCTTTCAAGCTTCTCAGTTTAAGCTTCTCTGCACTGGACTTTGTAAAAGCACAGAATAATTTGGATATAAAAGTATGTGTGTCATATCCACTAATATCTTTTTGCTTACCAGTGACCACAGCAAAATATTTCCTTGGCTGAAGCCTCCAGTAAGAAAACTAATGATCCATTAAAACATCTCTCCTTCAATGCACGCTTTGTACTACACCACAGGAATTCCCAAAGGAAGGAGGAAGAAGCACAGGATTTAGTTTTATGCAGCAAGAAACAATGGGACATGGATTAATTTCCTTTCCCCCTATAGCAAGAGTCTTTTGGATACCATTACAAATAATTTGAAATGAAAATCTGAAGAATGAGCTGATTGCATGGTTGACTGATGACTGGAAGGTTACCAGGTGGTTTTTAGTTAAATAGTTGATTATGGAAAAAGGAGCAATATCAGTTATCAGTTGCAGATTTGTCGTTTCCTTTGTAAGCAAAATAAATATTTATGAAAATATAGAGTGGGATAAAACTTTAACATAAATCACTTAATACATGAGTTCACTAGATATGTAGTATTCAGTTTCCTGCACTTTAGAGAATGCATTTTGTGTGCAGATGCAAGTTAGACATCTTCTACTCCCTCTCTTTCTTCTTTGTTCTATCAATTCCCTTCCTTCCTTCCTTCCTTGCTTCCTTCCTTCCTTGCTTGCTTGCTTCCTTCCTTCCTTCCTTCCTTCCTCCCTTCATTATTCAGCAAAACCTCCTTTTATCCTCAATACAGAAATTAACTTTTTATCATTTTTCAGAAAAAGTAAAGTAAGGTAATAATTTTGGAAACCTAGTTTGCTTATAGTAAATATTTTTTGATCTGTTGTGGCTGTACTGAAAGATGTGTTTTAATAGCTTACCAGGACATCTTAGTTTGTGCAGGCACATCAGTTTTAGGATAGAGAGGTTTGGGGAAGTGACCCTGCACAGCCTGTGATATCAGAGTGATATGTGAAGCAGGTCTGTCATTTCTGTAGGGGCAGAGTGATGAGGGGATGAATGCTATCTCTGTGAGGGATGGCTGCAGATGATATCATTAATCTTTCATTTTATGGACACTGGTTTCAAAGGCAGAAAAAAGTGACTCAGAACGTGCAAATGGCATAAAGGCTAGTCTCTGGCCATTCAGGCTACAAGTAAGCATAGTACTGAGTTTGTTTAAATGTCACACTGAGCCATTATCTCTGGCTCTGAAGAGCTTTGCAACTCTACTGGAGCCTGGAAATAAGGCTCACAAAAACACAAAGCAAGATGCTCTCTTCCGAGTCCAGGTGAGAAATATTATTAGTATTCTCCATTAGTACATAATACCAGGACTTCCACATTGCAGGAGGATGCGGACAGGACAGATGCATTGCCACCTCTTGAACACCATAGCCAGAGCTCCAGGAACATGACGTGGACCTTCATGCGTTAGTGACAGCGTTCTACTGCTCAGGCTCAATTATTGCTGCATCTTGCATACAGAATAAGTCCAGGAATTTTCATATTATTGTTTTGTAATCCTTCTCAAATGCAAGTGGTGACAGCTTTAATTTTACTTTTATTCTGACCCTCTTCTTTTTTAGACCTTTGCTACCCTGATACTGTCTCTCACAGCATCCTTCTGGATCAAATGTCCAGCTCACAGATGGACAACTGCATTATACAGTGGGTGAGCACCTGGCTCACGGGTTGGGCACAAAGAGTTATAGTACATAGGATGACATCAGGCCAGCAGCCAGACGCTAGTGGGGCTGGCAAGGCTCTATCCTCAGCCCCATTCTCTCCAACATCGTCATAAATGACACGGATGCAGGACTCAAAGGAATACCAAGTAAATTTGCCCTCGCATCTGAAAAATAAAAATAATCTCTAAGATTTACTCTCCCAAGTGTCTAAATCTCATTTTAACCTTTAAGAGTCTTTTACTGAATAATGATCTTTTTTACACTTTTTCCAGTTGTTACATGGGACAAACCTTGTAAACATTTGATATTGCCAGAAGATCCAGCGTACTGAAGACTTCGGTGATAATTACATTTTCTCTGTGTCACTACCACCTGAGCATTAAAAAACTATGCTGAATAATTATTTTCTTAGTAACTCTAACTTTACTTCCATAGAAGATTTTTAGGGTCTTTTGCTTTCCTTATGGTACCACTCCAAACCCCATAAATTAGTTGGGAATTTTCCCCCTACTCTAGAAGCTCATCTTTCCCATTCAGAAAGGTGTAATGTGTCTATGCACAACACCACTAATGAAGCATCTCCTATTTGTATTGTCAGGGACCAGCCCTGCAGTGTTTTTTCTGATAGGTGAACAGAACAGAAAACACTTTTAAACATTTTTTATATTTTCCTTATTCTTCCAAGCACAGTGCTTACCTGCAGCCAGTTAGTAGCGGTTCTTTATGTGTGTTTGCAACTTGAGAGGAACACACAAAGAATCTTCTTACTCTGTTAAAGCTTGTGCAAGGCTATATGGAATGGTTAATCTCTGTAGGGAAGGAAAGCTTCCATATCTAAGATCTTTGAAACTCAAAGCAATCAGAGTAGAAAAAACTTGGGATTATGACCTGACAGAAATCAGTCAGAAATACATGATTTACCTACAGATAATCCCCCTGCAAATTCTAGGAAGCAAGTAGCCTTTTTCTAATATCTGCAGAACCACTTTTAGCTCATATTTAGTAATTGGTTAGATATCAGGCTGTGTCCCTTTATTTCATTGAATACAACCCCATTCTATGTACTTTTAAGGAGCTGAATCATTTCTACAGCCAGATAATAGATTGCAGATTTATGAACTGCTTTATTAACCACTGGTTGCATCTCTAATACAATAACCACCACACCCAGTAGGACTGTTGAAAGACTTCTTCAAAGACATCTTGGCATGTCTTATTTACAGCAGGGCCTGAGAAAGCAGACTCTTCTCTGAAACATAATTCTGTTCATCTTCATGATGGATAGGCAATACTTTATTATAAATCCAATGAGGCTGTGAGCTTTAATCATAATTTGTAAAATATTGAGAAAGTACAGCTTTAAAGGAAGTGTATAAAATCACACTGGCTGCTATTATGAGTTGTATCTCCCTGCTGATGCATATACTGAATCCTGCTAACATAAAATCTAGCACACAGTGGAGCAAGCAGGGGCTCTTGCAAAGAATTATTGTTTATCTCATGATTTATTAAAGAAAAAAAAATACAGCATATGTAATGTTAATGTGTTCAGCATTTTTTATTTCAAAATATTTTAAAGTGCTTTGTGAAAAGCCCATTGACTGATTTTTTCCTTAGATGTAACTAAATGTCCTAAATAACTAAGGCTTTGTTTATATCAATGAAATTTGCATCAACAAAACTGTGTCAATGTGAATATTTTGGTTCAAATCCTTTCTGTAGATGTACCATCAAAACAGAGATGGGCACTTTTATGAGAACACATGTTGAAATGGTTGAAAATGTGATAAACACAGGATCAACTTGCTTTGTCCCTCTGAAGATTATCAAACAGTAGAAGAGTGCAGTGAGTAGTTAAATTGCACTAGCATAAAATTATTGAGCAAAGCCAGAGCTTTTGTAACTATATTTAACATCCTTTTTAACATAAATAGAGGGTATAGTCTTGTCTTCTGTGTACATCCATTGTCTTGAGTAACATTGTATGTGCAGATATTGTGGATATTATCTGTACCTTTTTCATCAGGCTGGCTCTCAGGTGGGACAATGAATATGTGAATAAACAAACAACTCAATTGCTTACCCTTATGCATAGAGAAATCAGTCCTATCCCCCCTTTCCCAAAGAACCACATGTAGCATCGTTTCTAGCCCTAATAAAATAGACATACTTCTTGCGCAACTAATGGGGAAGTATTTTTATGCCTTAGAGTCACCCCAATCCTTAAGCATCATTACATAATTTTTTTTTCCTGGGAGGCACCGAAGATGGAACTTCATTTTAGTGTATAACTTCACTCAGAATCTGAGTTTTTCCACTCTTACTGCAGAGTTGTTCACTCACAGGGTTGTCACAGAAGGTCCATTAATGTTGGCTGCTTTTTCAGTGTGAAACTTTGTGCACTGAGATAACAATTGTTGGCATCTGCCTCTGCCATCAGTTACAACACTTGAGAATCATCAACACACAGAGCCTTTAGAGGCTGAATGGAGTAGCAGCAGCAGCTACACGGGTATATATAAATTCATATAGAATTGTGCCTAGTGCTTGCTCAGGGCCTTATGATTTTCAGACAGTGATCACTGTTTTCCTGCAAAGCTACAAAGTGAAAATGACGTGAATGAAATGTGAGAGAGAAAGGAATCTGCAGATAATCAAAGAAATTCGTAAGAATTCTCTCTCTCTCCATCTTAACCCATTTTTTTCACATGCAGACTTAGACACATGCAATATAGTTTTTTTTTTTAGTTGCATTTACTGGATTATAAAATACATATGCACTCTGATAGCAAAATTTTTTTTATTTTTTTTCTGTGGTAATAGAATGTCTAACATAATGAATTCAGAACTTATATAAATATTTATATAAATTTATGCATGGCACTAACAGCGGCTTAGCATAGCGCGCTGTCAAAATTATGCCAGTGTGCTTTGTATGTTATATAGAGACGTCATATTTTTACTGAGGTGATGATTTCTTGCAGTGTCACTGGATTTTACAGCCAAGCAGACGACCTGCAGAGAAGACTGCGTGTCCAATTAACCCCTTTTAACTCTATGCAATTACCGTTCCCATCCATTATGCTTTTGATGAAGAACAAGCATTAACAACCACACCACGATCCAGTGCAAAATGAAAACTTTAGCAGCAGTAGTGTCACAGCTGCCAGGATATAAGAAAATCGTGAGAATAAGATATTGAGTTATCATACCATCCAGCACAGAATTTTTACAAAATGAAAGAAGTTATGCACCACTGGGCTGATTGTTTGGGCAAGCGAAGAGGGAATGCAAGGAAAATGAGCTGCAGCCTGTAGCTCAGGCACAGGCTAAATTGCTTGCTCTCATAAATTCAGCTATATTAAATCTAACTGCTAACTTAGATTCATGCACAGTTAGGTAAGTATTGCATTGACCCCATCAGAACCCAGAACAGTAAATGCCCCAGGACATGACTTCTCGGACATTCTTTTTGTGCAATGAGTTGAGCTGCCGAGAACAGAGTATATTAGAAAAGCGTCCTAACAAATCCATGTCTTGTTAATTTTTCCAGGACAGTTCTCAGTTTCTGAGGGTAATCTAGCCAAAAGCCAGCATTTATCTAAATGCAAAATGGACTTATTAAACCTTTTATGTAAGACAATGTTAGAAATACACCCTTTCCTTTGAAACTGGTGCACCAAAACAGTAGCCAGTAAATAGAAGTTTAGCTGGTTTTTTCTGACTTTGACAGTAAAAAAAGAGACATATGACCTAAGAATGGAAGTCTAAAAACTCTCTGTGAACCCAGGCTATTTTCAAATATATTTAGCAAATTGAGGGTCTTGGACTGAAATCTTGGGTGCTGCACACAGTGATACTAAAGAACAAGGCAGAAACGGTGACCAGCTGAAGGACATCTCCACTGTGGCCAGTGTTTTCAGTACACATCATGCTGACAGGTCAGGACCAGCAGAACCACGGCTGACACTTTCTTTGTGCTGTCAGGAAATGATGCTGCAGGAAAATCTGCAGGAAATCTACAGGAAATCTCTTTGACACAAAAAGCATGCAGATTTTTGTGAAATTTTAGAAAGACTTACCGGAACAAAAGCCATTGAGGGCATGTTGCTCCATAGAAGTACCAGAACATTTTTGGTACTTCTCTTCCTGTAAAATCAGCTGACCAAACCATCTTGCCCTGTAGCTGTATGACCAACAGACCTGACACAAAGGAAAACTGCAGTAGTATATGCTCAGGAGCAGGAGGGAGAGTATAAATTTTTTTTTTCTGAAAGTATTTATTAGGTACTGTATCAAACTAAATAAAGTTAAAATCTTAGAAAC
Source organism: Oriolus oriolus (assembly GCA_013400235.1). Classification (NCBI taxonomy): domain Eukaryota; kingdom Metazoa; phylum Chordata; class Aves; order Passeriformes; family Corvidae; genus Oriolus; species Oriolus oriolus. Next base: position 66,980 of record VXBT01010113.1, read on the forward strand.
AAACAGAAAAACCTCACTACCGCACTCTACAAAAAATACTTTGCAAAGCAGAAATGGTCCAGCCATTGTACAACAAATAAAGCAAGCAAGTGAAAGCCTAAAAGCAATGAGATCTACTTGGTGTAGAAAAGCTCTGCTTGAATCCAGAAAATGGGTATCGGCTAAGCAGAATTATGCATAAAAATATATAATTATTTGCATGACATTTTCTGGTTATCGGAAAAAGAACTGCTAGGTTTATGGAAACTGTAGTTGCCACCGGTTGCACATTCCAGGGAACATTCTTGGTAAACCGCAGCTTCTGCTCAACTAGAGCAACATCGGAGAGACAGAAAGACTTTAAGAAACCCACACACGGAAGTGTAATATGAGCCTGGAAAATAAAGACCTACTTCACTGATCTCATACAGATTTACAGAAAACAGCAAGAGCAGAGAAAAAAATAAAGAGAAGGAAGCTTGGATGAAAACCTAGGAGAAATAAAATACGTTGCATGTTAGGTTTAAAAAGAAAGAACAAATAGGTGGCTTGCTGGCTTGTTCAAAACCAGTTTCTGTTGACTTTGGAAGGTAGATTGCAGACTGCTGATTGAGGCTGGCTTATATGAAAAAAGTAAATACAGAGTCTCAGTGAGGGAAATGGTCACAGCACCAGCCTGAGAGCTTTCAAGAAGCATTTGGATGATTCTCTCAGGCATACATTGTGAGTTTTTGGGGATGGTGCTGTGCAAGGCTGGGAGTTAGATTTGATGATCCTTGTGGGTCCCTTCCAATTCAGCTTATACTGTGAGTCTGTGAAAGTGCATCTAGAGAATAAGAGGTATGAACAGAAGTAGCTTATTTCACAGCTGCATAGATGATGGATGGAAATAAGAAGTTACACTTCAAGTTTTCATATATTAAGCTTCTTAGGCATATTTGAAATCTGAGTTATATATTGTTGTAACTGTAGGATAGGTGCACCTTAGGATAGTCTATGTGCAGACTTGATTACTTGAGGGCAGTCTATTTTTGAAATGCTATTGATAAAACCTAGTTATTTCATCTTATCCCAAGTGGCCCACTCTTCTGAGAGCAGGCAAACCGAAGCAACAGTTAAAATATGATCTTTTTCCTAGGAAAAGGAAAAAAAAAACCCTAACATGGTTTACTAGCAGAAGATAAAGTGTTAATTATTAATTATAATTGGGTTTTTTTCTTTCTCATTTCCTTTATTTGATTTTTAATGTACTGAAGGAGCTGTCATTCAGGTAAAACAAATTTCATACCCTGCAGTTACAATAGAAATAAATAAATTGGCCAAAATCTTAGTAGTCAATGCATATAAATAACCAGTTAGTTCAAAACTAAAATAAAATTTTAAAACCTGCATATGCCTTGTTAGGTAAACTTTAATTGATCATCTCCTTCATAACTGTGTCTTAATTAGATTGTAAGAGCCTCAGGGATCATATTAATTTTTTCATAAACTTAAAGAAGCTGTCCTGCATACTAAATAAACCTTCAGCATAGTACTGTCACTTGCATTAGCAAGTGACACCAGTATTAATTACCATAATAAATGGAAGCTTTTCTTGAATTATATTTTAGAGCCACACAAGCCTGAAAAAACCCCAGGCAAATCAAGGAAGAATCAATGACGGGAATCTGGACACTTTCTACTCCCACTGAAATCCGCCTCTGCAGGCAGGAGTCTGTGTTCCTTAGAAATTACTGGGATGTCTAACAGTGCCTAACAATGCTCGTTTTTGCTTAGACATCCACTTTGTTTGAGTGTTGTCCCTCGACAAAAAAGATTATTCTGACAGATCAGTATCACGAGACTATTTTCAGCTCTCAGCTAAATTGGTATTCAGGGAGATTGCGATTCACAAGGCCAGCACAAAGCTGCCTCGATATTCACAGGAACGAGACTTAGGTGTAAGAGAGATGAGAGTAAAGTGGAGACTCCCTCTTTCTCAGTGAACTGGACAGCAAAAAGGTGGTGCAGAGTAAAGTACAAGTCTTTTGACAGCTTCATTGTCTTGCAACTGCCCTAAGTGTCAGAGACTGAAATATTATAGTTTATGACTTAAACATTTTCATGAAGGACTTTCAAAACTGCATTACAAAAGCTGCACAGACGACCACCACACCCTGAGTGGGGCTCTGAGAGGCCCTGGCCCCGCTTGCTGATGAAGATAAGATAAAGTAACAACTCAGGGCTGGAAACATTCGCAAAGCACAAGCTTAACACCTCCAAGGCGGAGACCACAGCCCCAGGGCTATCAGCTGCCAGGCTCACACACACCCTGGAACCCAGGGGTGGGGGCAGAGAGGCTTTGGGTGTGTGTTGGAAAACCTCTGGTCAGAGGCGCAGTGACCGCCCAGCGCAGACCAGCTCAGCTGAGAGCCCCTTCACCCGGGGAGAAGCCACATCCACATGAAAGACAGAGGGGGTGACATGGCCCATCAAAGGCTCCCCCAAAGGGGTCCCCAGACCCTGCACCAGAGATGATGCAACAGCTCCATAGTGTTGCAAGGGGCGGGGTCAAACTGGACCCCTGCAAGGGAGGCACCCGGGCGTTCCCACCTGGCCCAGAGTGTACATTAATCCCCGGCATTCTTTACTCCGGAGTGTGGCGGCGGTGATGACAGGGGACCCTCACCACCAAGAAGACCAGATGGACGGGAGCAACGAGACGTCTTTGGGACCCTCGGATGGGTGATATGCTTCCACCTAACCCCTGTCACTCTCTCCTATCCCCCCACCTCCCACGCACACTCCTTTCTCTACTTCTTTCTTTCTCTTTGCCTCTTTTACTATTAAATAAAATATATCAATTTTTTGGCACCAACATCTAACCTCGTTTGGTTTTAGTCTCGTTTTTGGGTATATTTTGAACCTTCTAAATTCCTTCCGGTTTATACACAGAGACTGACTTAGTTTTCTTTGCCCTTCTTGGTTTCTTTGCAGCTGCAGCTCTATTTTGTTACATAATTTGTACTTTGGCACTAGAAAAAGATTATAAATGAAGTGTTGCTTTCAAAGTTTCAGACATCAAGTTTTGTTGGTTTTTTTTATTATTATTATTCTGTTTAGCAAAGGTGGCTTTAATTTGACTTTCACAAGTGCAAAAACCTGTCTCCTCAGAAGTTGGCCAAACTATTAATTTTATGGCAAAGACAACGGAGTACAGTAAAACCTTTTCACAAAGCCAGACAGCTTAACCTAATTAAATGGCTGTTTTGACAGGTGGTTTAAAGTGGAATGAATGCTATTGAGAATGGCTACAGAGTCATACACGATGAGTGTCTGTGTGTTTATGTGTGCAGGTGAAAATGTGACTGTGCGGGGGGTGACAATAGATCTGTGTTCATAAAGCATTTTCTTTCTCCAAAAGCTGCAGCTGTTCAAGATTTATAGATTTATTTCAATTAATTGTGTTAGATATATTGACTCAGGTGAATGACTACACCTGGACTATACTAAAAGAAAGATGTTTATGGAGGTCTGTGATGTCATACATCAAGGCATATGAGATGCACATTTTAAAAGTGGAAACGAGCCTTGTAGGAAATATATAAACATTGTCATAAGGGATCTGATTTCTGGTTCTGCTCAGCATCACAAGATCTTTGCCTGAGTAAAATGGAGCATTTGTAGTAGGAACTAATGAGCATTCAGGTCTCCAAAAGCAGGCTGAAAGGGCTCTGAATCCATCAGAGTTTCAGCAGTTTGGACAGCAAGCCAGATTAGCAACCTTGATCCTACATGCAGAAGACCTCTCCTCATCCATCTCCTGCCTGCCTGAATTCCCAGGCCCTCCCTTCTGGAACTGCTACCTATGTATGCAAGACTGGCATGCAGAGAGCTAGCCAGATGTAGTTGCAAAAATGGTGAGGGACTTAGGGCCTAAACTACTATGTGGTCTCTCTATCCAATTCTGTTTAATTCAGATAACATCCTTATTATTTTACCTTTACAAGTCAAGCCTTGTGTAGTTTCATAAAGTAATTTCATACTCTATTGTCCTCCAATGGCAAGAAAGAAATTTTTCTATACTTTCCCCAATGTATATTTTCAAGGAAGATTAACTCTTCCTTTAAAGTGATGATTATTCAGTATCAGAACAAACACACTGCAGCAAGGTAACCTGACAAAACTATGGTGTGATTTTGGCTGAGTTTGCCTATTGCACTAAGAAAGGTGAATCTTTAAAAGTCATGCTGACACTACAAGTGAAAACCACCCACCATGGTAATCAATCATCCCACCATTCCTTCATGCTTCTTAATCTGAATGAATCTACTGGATGTCTCTGTGGCTGTGTCTCACTTCTGCCCTGAGATGTGCTTAGCACTACCATGTACCAATGAGCAGATCCCTGACGGTCTCAAGGGACTGAGAAACCAATGAATCATATTAATATGTCACTCAGTTTTGCTCATGCAAAATTGAGAATTATACAAGATCGTTCAGACAAGCATTCTGAAATGCACAGGAAAAAAAGGGTTAAGTATCCTGTGGAAAATTTTTCATCTGGTCAACTGTAAAAATACCACTTCCACCCACCAGCCATAACTCACATGTACAGAAATCCTACTTATGTAATATTTAATAAGCTAAACATGTTTTGCTGAAGGATTTCCAAAAAAGTAAACCTAAAGTATAAGGAAGTTTATCAGGGCATTTTACTTCTAGAAAAAGGTATAATAAGAGCAGTATCAGATTATCTAAAACATTTCACTAAGTTTCAGATATTTTGCAAACCACATTAAAGCAGCATGGGAAGCCAGGTTCCAGCCACTCAGTCCTAGGTTTTCTCAGTTCTGTCAGATAATGGGAGAATTGCAATGGTAGATATGGCTTGTGAACTTTTAACCAGCATCTGAGAACTATTCACTCATCTGTGAATTACATGTAATATGTCTTTTAAGTTATTATCAAATTGGTAATTAAAATGGAATGAAGTCCAACAAACTAGAGAAATACATAGAAGTCAAGCAGAGTAAAGACATATGTGGTACAAATGATCAAAGGGAGACGGGAAAAAAAGTAGACCTATTAAGCAAAGCATAGAGAAATCTCATAGAGGAAGAAAATTCCCTGGTTTAGATAATTGATTTACATGTACGTATAAAGCTACCTCATTTTTATAACTATATCTGAATATTTTGCTCTTTGTCTAACTATTAATCATTTTGTTCCTCCTCACTCTGCCATTTGGCTTTCCTCCAAGATATTTCAGCATTTTTTCTCAGTGTGTCTGTGAAGATAAAGATAATTTATATTAAGAGGCAAAGTTTCCATGTTCTTTTCATGATAACAGGCAGCACCTATTTTTCATTCAGTGTTGTGAGACCTCTAATAATAACATCAGAAGAAAATCCAAGAAGGACAATATGTTTAAGAATCTAAGTTTTACTGTATCTTGTTTGATGAAATAGATGAACACAAACCACCAACAGATTAAAAAGCCCAGATACTCTCTTTCACTATACCTGAATCCAGGAAACCGTGTTGTCCATTTAAGGGATTGGAGAAAATTTTGATTTTTGTTCAAACTTGGCTGAGGTTCATGAGCAGCTAATTGTCCCAAAACAATTTTTGCTCGAGCAGACTGTCAGTTAGCTATGCATGGGTTCTTAGGAGTAATGAGTGATCAGAGGAAAGTAAAGGTTAAGACAGGAAGAGAGGATACAAAGGGAGAAAGGGCAGAGTCAGGGTTTTGTGTTCTGTCCAACAGGGGTACAAATCACGGTTACCAACAGGATCCACTCTTTTACTGCCAATGCTTGTGGAGCTCACTGAAGCAATCCCAAAGTACAAGAACGCTGCCAAGGAGATTTTCAGTTCCTATAGAATTCAAACAATAACAGGGAAATTTCAGGTCAATATGGACTTGGAACATAATGCATTTAGTGACAAATTAATACAGGGAAAAAAAAAAAATCTCCTTAAACGTGTAAGCTGTCTTCTGTTTTCTATGCTTTCACATTCCACTGGGAACAGAAATAAGAGGGTTTTACTGCACAGGGGAAGGCTGGAATCCATTGGAATCTTGGCATAAATGTAAGGAAAAACAAATTTAAAATGGAGCAAGGCCAAGGCCAGAACTGCAGGTAAGAGGTCTAGAGAAAGGACATTCAAGGAGACAATACAAATGCTTGACCTTGGACTGCGTTCAACTTGCCCAGGAACTGGGCTGTAATCAAACAGAAATGTCACTTTTTGTCTGCAATTAACTCTTAAAGCCAGAGATATTAGTTTTAAAACAATTCACTGGATGTGTCTCTTCAGCATAGTTTCAAGCAAGCCTTTTCATGGTCAGTCTAAAAGAGCTCTTAAAAATTTGCCTCAATAACACATTTTCTTCAAGGGAAGTGAAGAACCATCCTACACATGGCATTTAACATGACTCTTTCTGGTTTTTACTTTATCATTGTGGAACAGCTGTGACTGCCCTATGGTTGAGAAGGGCCACAGGCTTGATTCAGTCAATCTATTTTGAAACCTGGTCCAAACCAAACCTTTCTGATATTTAGCATGCCCCATCACAGCTTCTCAGAATAAAAGAAAAATCAAGAAAGGAATTTTCAATTGATTGCTTTTCATAAAATTAACCTATTTTTAAATTATTTTAAAAACAGAATAATTCTAAATTTTCTACCCTGTTTAACTCCACCAATTAGCTTCCTTTTTACCTCTAAATTTGTGTTGTTGGCATTGTAGAAGTTACAAAGAAATGCCTTTTCATATATACAATGTAACAGTTGGAAGAAAAAATCATCTTGGATATAATGGACCTGATTTTCTTTACACAGTTCTGGCAGCATAAAAAACTCTTAGAGTGGGCATAAATTTTATTTAAATACACTTTAGGGTTCCTTTGTGCTGCCAGAATCTGTAAAGGGGGTCTTTACATAAACAAGAATCAGGGCCAATCTGTTTCAGGATTATGTTTCTTTGGAAATCTTTTCTATACCTAAAGACCGCATATTTTAAAATCCAAGACTACTCACAGACTGAGTGTATGAGACCCTTACTCTGAATCAACAATAAGTGAAATCATCCATATACGGCTAACAGCTTATTTCCATTACAGTTTAAAAGAAATGGAAAAAAAATTGGGCAAGTAGAACTGAAATTTTCAAGGCAGTAGGAAAAGGAGGAGATTAATTTTAGTAAAGGTAATAATCAGCAATTCGGAATTTCTTTACGCATAGGTACTGACAATGCTTCTGCTATTTCCCATACTACTGCCAAATTAATGTCTTCAATCAACACTTTCATGATGACAAGTGGGGAAAAAAGATCAATGGAAAAAACCAAAAACTTTCCCAAAACTCATAACTCTTTCTGGGAATAAGAGAAACTTCATAATAACCCTGGAAAAAAAGTATTATTTGCATGAAGCATTGAAGAACACATGGTGAGCAACTATAATAACTGAAATTTATGAAGTACCTTTTCTTTATCACCTCATACTTCAAATTGCAAGGTAGCCACATTAAGTTCTGAAGGTCTTTCTTCTGTCGTGAGGGACAAGAATGGTCGTTCTGATAAAACACAATATTTACACATTTTAGCTTACATGATTTTAACACCTTAAAATATCACTAATTATTTTCTCTATGGGCTTAGTAATGCATAGGTTGATTTTTATTAATGCTGACCTGCAAGGTATGCAATTAATCAAATTTTTATATGGGTTTTTTTCCAAGCACATCTCTGCAGTAGAATGAGTGAGTATGTTTCTCATGCAATAGCAACACTGATCTACCCAGTCAGAGTTTTTATTTCACAATTGTTAAATGACTCATACTTACAAGACTGGTATAAAAACATTAACTTTTTCAAGGAATAATTTTGTCATAAATTTGGAATAATTATGATTAAAAAGAAATGTGCTTTTATATTAAAAAGAAAAACAAACAAAAAGTAAGAAATGCAGCTCAAAAGGATACCTGACAGAGTTAAAGACTTAATATATTAAAGAACTTGTTAGTAAGGGGGTACTTGAGACAACATAAAAAAATTGGGAGTATTTAATTTCTAAAGCCACACTTCTGAATCCTAGCCATGGTTTTCAATGTGAGGAATGGCAGCAGTGGCTGCACAAAGGTAACTCGGGTGACTTATGTGAAGTGAATCATGTTGTCTCATCAGGGAGTGAATTCACAAGGGCCCTGTATCCCTGCATTTCAGTAACAGGCTTATCTACCTCCAGACTACTGTCACACATCCAAGTGGTAAGCACCTGCACTAAGATCCCAAATGCTGAACCTTGGCTTCCTTTGCAGAGTATGGGGAGAGACATCTGTCACCAAGTCACACTGAGACCTGTCCTGCCCATTCATCTTCTCCCTTCACACAAAGGTCAAAGTGGGAAGAACCTGGGACAGCAAATAAAAACTGCTTACATTTAGCTCTAGCATTAGACTTCAGGTTAAAAGTAGGGCTACTGTTGAGAACAACAAAGTCTAGATCTGGATCAGAGATGGAAAGTGAATGCCAAAAGGCTGGATTGACTGCAGAAGGAAATGTCCTTTGGAAGCCCCTTTTGTGCCCTGCCCACCCTCCAGCTGGAGCTATTGGCTTTCTGTCAACCCAAGTCCTAACCCTAAACCTAACAGAGGCAGAACCAACATTCTCCCAGACAAAAATGTAAGGGTTGGATTGGGAGAGGGGAGGAAACCCATGGGTAGAATGAGTCTAAGACGAAGTTTGTCAAAGTGACAGCTTGTATATGTTAATCTTGTCTGTTTGAAGGCCTTTAAGCCATTGTAGAAGTGGCTTGACTCATGTGTGGAAAGAGTATAAGCTGCATGTCATTTCTATAGCCTCTTACCCTTTTCAGTGTAGGCTTAGCAACATATTCATTTCACAGGGCTTCTGGACTGGTATTGGCTCACAGCAGCTACCTTAATGCTCATGGTTGACATATGATCAACTTTCTCTGATCCTTCTTTATTTACCTCCTATATTACCCCATAAAGCAGAGGTCAACTCCAACATTTCATAAAAACATGAAGAACAATCTCATTTTATTGCACAATTAATGTGAACTAGCTTTTGTAATGCAGGTCTGCTATGATGGAAATAGTTTTCATGCTGATTGATGTTCTTCAGGAACCTGATGGACATGAAGAATAAAATGGCAGATTGTAAAAATCTGAAGATATACAGAACACAGAAATTTGCAGAATACCCTTCTGACAACTACAAAACAGTGAAGAGTACTTTCTACCATTCAGGGCAATATAATTGCTTTTGCTTTAATAAAGTGTCTTATCTCAAGCTAAGACTTGTTTTTCATCTTATTATCTGTCCCCTGTCCAGCTGCAAAGGCACAAGGCCCCAAAAACTGGCTCAACCAGCCTCTTAAAAGGACTTACAGGTTTTTTTATGTACTCTGACTTAGGGAGAAATACCAACAAGATATTCTCAGGAGGTCAAAACAACAAAAATTGTTACTGGCAACTTCAGAAAATCAGAGAACTTTAACAAAAGTTTAGAGAAGCATTCAATCAACATAAAACACTTCTCAAAGAATTAACTTAGCAAATTCCAAGCCAATCCAATTTTAAGTTATTCAAAACTCTGAGAACAGGAAATTTGAAGAAGAGAGAGAAGAGATACAGAAAAGAACAAATATAGCTACCGCTCCTGCATTCTAGCAGTTTTCAGCTGATAGAAACTTCAGTGAGAGGTAGGATTAAGACTTTTGCTTGACTTCTGTCCTTGTTTAAGTACCTTTTGACTTTCCTGGGCCCTGCCCCCATGTGGGACTTCTGGTCCTCTGGCCACGCAGGGGCTAAATTGAGGCTGCAGTGTTGGGATGTAGAGCATTGCCTCCGGTGTGCCCGTGATTGGTGATGACTGTGGGGCTGGGATACAAGCCCAGGTGGGGTGTGTGGGGCAGGTCGTGCCTTGCCCTGGTGATGCCATGCCCTGCCCCTTCCCTCACACACACACCTGAAATGTTTTGAGCCGGCAATCCTTCCAGTCTCTCACAGAAGGGGACTCGTAGAGTGGCTTGGTAGGCACCTGTCATCCAGCCACCCATCCACCCACTACAACATCAAACAGATTTACCTATGGTGGCTAAAAATTGTCCCACACTCAGAGGTTTCTTGGAGTTCATCTTCTCAACTGAAAATATATCTGATATATTCCCCAAATTTTTGTATCCTCTATGGATGAAGAAAAAGTACAGACAGCTTAACATAGTGGGCCAGTCTTAACTATGGCCATTTGCTCACTGGTACATGTTAAGACAGTATTAACATCAGGGACAAGTGCAGGAAAGATAGTTTAATAATGCACAGATATGAAGCTCCTTATGTCAACTCATACCTAGTCCTTCATGTTTGCTAGTGCAAACTTATCTGCCCTCATATATTTGCTGTGTATTTTGTGTATACACTCACAGGGCGTCACCATGATTAGCCTTCTCCTTTTTGTCCTGAAATCTTGCATCTGTGAACTATTCTGGTGGAGAAGAACAGAATAGAAGAGATTTCAAAGGGGAATTGAGCTTATCTGTTTAATGACTAAGTTTTTTTGCTCATAATAGCACATAGCAAAGAATCACTTAACATTGTATTAATAGTAATTCCCTTTGATTCCTCAGCTTGGTACATAACTATACTTATCTGACAATCAATAGGCAAATAAAATCCATGCAGAATGCATGAAGTTCCAGGTCAAACAAACATATGAACCTACCAATAGGATGGCCAATATTAAAATTCAGAACTGATTATTCCAAAAATAGTTATTGCATTTTTAACAGAAGCATAGCTTCATGAGGGTTTTTTTGGGTTGGTTGGTTGGTTTTTGTTATTGCTTAACCTATACCTAGGCTACTTTTCCAGAAAAGAGGCTGAGTCATCTTTTTATTTTGTTTTCCCTGTACAGAGAGATCTCAGTGACATTTTCGGTTCCATTCCAATCACAAAACTTCCTTCCTACCTTCTATTCCCTCATATATTTATATCTTCTCCTCAAAATTTATAAATTGACAAACAGCTGTTCTCTGACTGACAATATCTCTGGAACACCCGTAATTGTAAATTTGGAATTTGCACATTATTTTCACATGCAGACAAGACATCCAAGGTAACAAATTGTTTGTTACATGTAGACTTCTTCAAGTGAATATGTGTATAGTATTCTCACTGAAGCAAGTGAAAAATTATTTTAACCAAGCTACCTTTCAGTACCTGCAGGGCATTGAGGATTTGAGGTGCATTTGTCATTCCAGTGCCCTGTGGATATTTGTTTAAACATCATACATTTTTTAATATGTTAGTTGAAGATAGAAAATTTCTCTCTTTTGATGTCTTAGGCATTGCTGAATGATGAAGTAATTTCTGTCAGCCCTGGTTAGAAAGGAACAGGTTGCCTATGTATGTAGTAGAGATAGATAAGATCATCTGAGAATTTCAGGAACAAATATATCCTGAAAATGTCCCTGATCATATTTCTTCATTAAGACTCATTTCTGAACAGGCACTGTAGGGAGTGGTGTGGATCTGTCTGTACTTCTTGCTGCTCAAACTTAAAAAAAATTAACAAATACATATTTAATGCTTGGCTAAATGTTTAAGGGAAGAAATCATTATTATACATATTTCATACTGGGGCATGCAATGTGCAACTGTCTAGTCAAAGGTGAAGCTCAGTTACAGACCTGGGAGCAAAATCCTGGTTGATTGTCCTTTGCTGTAACTGTAGAAAATATTTCTGCAATAATTTATATTCAATCCATTCTGCATTGACATTGCAGTAAATTAGGACAAAAGTATTTTTTAATTAAAAGTAGGCCAAAAGGTGATTGTACATGTATTTCAGGAGATGAAATTTTTTCATATCTGTCCAAAACAGGGCCAAGAGACCATGAAGCCTACTAGTGTTATACTTGAACTGATAAAAGAAGGAATGAATTTAACTTGTCAGAGAGCAGAGAAACCCAAGGTTATTTCGCTTTACTGATACAGGGGCAAACTAAAAGAGAGAGTGCTCTTTTCATCTCTTTAGTTCTTAAGTAAATACTCCATTCTGAGGAGCAAATGATATCCATTTTGTATTGAAAATGTAGCCACTAGAGGGTATCTGTACAAAGTCACTACACACAATATCCTGGGATTTGAGCAATGCCAAAAGATACTGACAAATCTTGCATGCAGATACCTAAGTTAGGTGAGGGAGGAAAACAATAAAGTGTCACTGCTTTGAGTGGTTATCCTTTTCATATATTCTTCTCCTGATTCTTGACTGTCTTACCAAAATGAAATTGTCCCTGCTAGAAGAAAAATTAATGATGTCACTATAAAAGTGCATTATTATATATTGATATTTATTGATTCTATTCTGCTGTGTTATTTAACATCACAATGAAGGATTGACACAATTTCCTACATTTCTAAGTTAACCCTTTATACATCCATAGCTGTACCAGTCAAGGCATATTACTTTTGCCTTGAAATTTAAGTCACTCTAGAGGCCAGAGTCACTGCAAAGGTCAAATAAATACACAGTAGGTTTAATTTGTCAGATATCTTCTTCTTCTCCTGTGCACTTTGATTCTGATTTTGAGACCTTGTTTGGATTCATGTTCGGCAAGCTGGGGAGAATCTGTGAATGATGGGAAAAATGTAACTTTCATGGTGATTTGGAACCTATCCCCCATCTAATAAAGGGAATGTGGCCACAATATACACATTCTCTGCAGTCTGAAGTCTGTGATTTTTTTACAGGAAAACATGAGCCTATAATCTGCTTATCACTTTCTCAGCTTCCTCAGCTAAAAAAAATTACGATAATGTTATTCAACTAGTTTAAAGGATTTAAATAGTTTATGGAATAGTATTATAATACCATATAATACCAAAGAATAAAATAATTTCAGTCCCTTGAAGATACTGCCTGAAAGAACATATGTGTTCAGTGTTCATCTGTGTTTAGAAAGCCATACAGCATCCTAGGTTCTTTTACAAAAAGTAGCCAAGGGAGTCATGTGGCTTTCTTCATTTTCTGACCATCTTTGGTGTCTCAGCTCAAATAATATAACATCTATTTGTAGATAAGCAAAACTGGATGTAGTTTATAGTACAGGCATAGATCCAGGCTTAGACTCAAGAGAAAGGAGATTTCAGTGGTCAGGTTGTAAAGTGGGAATCTAAGTCACCTGAGCTGCACTACACTTTGATAAAGTCACAATGTTATACAAGATGCTAGCATAATTACTTTTCTAATTTTGAAAGTGAAAATAATTAAGCAGTTGAACTATGAAAAATTACTCTGAATTTCTGCCCCCTCCCCTCTCCCCCTCCTACCCCCCCAGTGACTTGGAGCATCTCTCCTGGCCAAACACACTTCTGAAGAATCTGCATCTGAAAACACAGTTTACATATTTTGCTGGGTATGTTCCCCAGCAAACCCCTGTTTTGACTTCTGTGCTGCAGAGGGGATTTGGTAGAAAACCACAATGTCTGTGAGACCCCTGAGCATTTTGATTTCAACAACATTTCTTGTAACTACTTAGTGACATTTAAGTCACCAAGTTGCTGTGCTTTTTTTCAGTGTTGCATCACAGTAAATCTTTGGCTTCACTGAAGCTGAACTGTCTGAATCCAATCTCTTTCACTACCCAAACTTGATCAGGGTTATTTAATATTTTTTTTTTTTGCTTTATTACCTAAAATCACTTGGCTTAAAGAAAAGCCTATAGAATAAAAAAATTGACAGCTCAGCACAAAGTTCACAGTGAGCAGACACTGAAATTTCTCAGCTAAGTGCTTTAGTTCTTTAAATCTAAAAGCCATTGCCTCTGTTTCCTAAATTATAATTAGCCACAACTGATTTTTAAAAAAGAAACATTGTTCAAATAATCATGTGAGACAAATGAACCATGCCAGGACCTGGATCCAGTCTTATCAAATTCCTTTATTTGATATAAAATCACATAATTAGGATCAGGTGCATCCTGAGATGGACTTTTGTCTCTGCCAGCTCTTGATGCTCCCTTTGGGTGACTGTTATAAATACTAATTTAATACATGTTGAGCACTACGGAAAGAAGCACATTTAGGAAACTGCAATAGTAGTTGGTATTAGATGAATTGAAGTTGAAAACACTTACAGTCAACTAGAGAGAGCTGTTTACCCTTGGATTGAATATAAGCCATAACACTATAAACAAAATTCAAGAAAAAGTAATAATGCATAAAGTTAAGCAGAAAGACTAATGACTCAGTTAAGACTTAGATTTTGTTTAGTACAGTTATACCATACTTGAAAAAGGGAATAAAACTCAGGGTTCAAGACTAATTTTTGTGTTGTTGCAGATATATAAAGACAAAACAGAATAGGAAACAGAAAATACTCTAAATCATTAGTGTAAAAACAGCATGATTTAAAAAATTGTGGTTAAGACATGGTTATTAAAAGCTTCAAGTTTCACTGAAGATCATTGCAAACTTTATCTCACTGAGTACTTTGAAAAATCTAGACAATTCATGTTGATACCTATGAGACCCGAGCCTTTTTGAAAACATGACCATTGACCTCAAAGGCACTCTTAACTGAATTAAGCAACAAATTAAGCAACAGTTAAGTTAGAAAATCATGATAGTTTACCTAAGATGCACAGAAAAATGCTTTAGCTGCAAGCAGCCTTGTTAAACAATGACTGGAATATAGAAAAAATGTGGATAATTTCTCGTTCCTCATATTCTAACATCCTTGTAGCTGGCTTCTGGAAATACAGATCAAGGTCTAGTAATCAGTGGCACACAAATGAAAAACAATTAACTAGAAGTATATTTGCTTCAGATTGCTGTCACTGACTCAACAAAACTTAACTATAACCCCTTCCTTTTAACGTTGCCTAATTGCACTCCATTTGCTTTGTGTTTAGTGAGGGTAATCACCTCTTTTCAAAACAGTTGCAGAGGTCTTTGGTGCATTGGTTATATCCCTTTCTTTATCCATTTTTCATCACTAAGAAGGGTTCCAGTCTTACCTTTGTCTTTCAGTAATAAAGAAGAAAAAGATAATTAAGTGTTTATTATTTTACAAAAGGACATTAACAACCTTGGTTAGATCTGAGAACATGAGAGACGAGAGTGAGGTGAAATTGAGTGAAGGAAAATTTAGTCTGAGTATCAGGATACAATTACTATAATTAAAATTTATGTCTGTGGAAAAATAGGCCCCCAGAGGGCCCGATACAAATAATGCAAAACTCATTTGACTTATTTGTGGCGGAACTAAACCAGATGACCTAATAGCTGTTCACCTCAAATATATATGACTTTATGAAGCTGCATTGCATGGCCTTTAAAACTAGGTATATCAATAGTATCTTTATTCAACACCCTTTTTCCCAAAACGCTTACCAAATTGATAAATGGAAGAATCTCATCTATCAATGAAACATAACAACCATACAGTGGTAAACTAGTCTATATAATTTTTGAACAAGACTTTAAAAAGTAATCTCTTATATAAAAAAAAGTGGTTGTGATTCAATCTGAAATGTGGGGAAGATACAACCAGAACTACTACTATGAATAGCAGATTTTTAAAAAAAAAATGTTGCCTAATTTTGTAGAAATATTACATGAAGTAAATGTTTTCTTGCCTTATCGACACAGCATAGTAACAAGAGAGTACAGTACTAAAATACATTGCTCACTATTGATATAAAAGTCGGATACCAACTATGAAATAATTTGATGTGGTTTCAGTTGAACATAGATGCTTTCGGTCTTCTCATATTCAATATTTTACAGATAAAAATTTTCATTGATTAAAGAAATCCGTGAAAATGGCACAGTAAGTTCATGAGATTATATTGCAAATTTTATATTGCTGTGATTAAGATCAATTAAACCCACAGAGAGTGAGTTTATGCCTGTTTTGTTTTGGTCTTTTTTGAAATTCTGTATGTCATATTTAATAGTAAAATAAAATCTATGCTTTTTATATAGTTCTAGCAGATTTATATGAGTGTAAAACTTTTTTCGTGTGCCACAATGTTTAGAAAAAATCCTTTATGGGAAAGTACAGAGAACTTAAAGTTATTTTTCTAATGGACCTTATTATTTATTATGAAAATATGACTGAGACAAGAAAGTAAAAGCTAATTGTTTTGTCAGGTATTGACAAACTGCATGTCTAACTTGTCCTAATGCTTTGCCTATGAGCCGTTTCATTGACTTATAAAGGCCCCATTTTCTGTGTAGTGTTGGCTTTCTGCACACCAAAACTGGATCTGAGAAAAGCAAAGGATTAGCCTATGAATTCTTTAGGGACAGGATAGTAGTACAGGTGCAGTGTCGGTCTAGACCAATGCAATAATTCTTTTGTTCTATTTTGATTTCAGTCAGTCTTATTTTCTTTTTATTAAATTTCTCCTTATTTTCTCTCTAACTTCCCACTCAGAAAAATAGTTTCAGATGACAATTATAGTTGATACTTTGTGTTTAATATTTGCTACACTGTAGTTAATCAGATTCATATTCCCATTAAAACCACATAATTAGATCCTGTCTAATTTTGACTGCAGTTTTCTGTTGAAATTTCACCCTGTTTTTGTTCAAACTCAATTAGTTTATTGACATTCTCTGAGACTTTTATGTTTCCTGACTGAAGGGCATTGAACGGATTATTATTTATGATTGTAATTTTCTCTGCCCAGGATGTGATTGGTTTTGTGACCCATATTCCACAGTTATAAGCTGGAACTACAATGGTTTGTCCTCCTGCTAATTTATTTCTGTATTTCATATGATAAAATAAATTCTTCTCACATGAGATTAATTAATTTTGTATAACGCAAGTTTATTACACAGACATCTTGGACAGAATATGCAATGTATTTTTACATAATCTCTGTTGCATGGAGGCAGAAGATATCACCTGCATCATTCAGTTTTTTTCCTTAAAAGCATCCTCATTCTTCTGGTGGTACTTCCCAGTCACCTTAAATCATATCCAGACTACACAGTGTCCTATTTTTCTCTGTCAAATCTCAGATTGCCATTCAATATAATGAAAACTAAATTCTCAAGGGCCCTATCAAGATTCATGTCCATATCATGTAATTAACTAACACATTTTGAACAATTACACTGTGGAAGGTATTATTATTATTAAAGCTGACCTGCAGCTATGTCAATAAGCATCCTGTGGACAGTTTTCAATGCTGCAGGTGATGCAGCTGAAAATGTACAGATCTACATGGGCTCATCTGTAGTGTTTGATTATGTATTTTCTGGCAGTTCTTTTATAATTGCTACTTTAAATGAGTTTTTTGCACTTGAAAAGTCATTATAGTTTTGTCAGGAAGGGATATGTAAGCATTTCTGCCTGCCTGTCTGCACTAGAAAATCACTGTGTAATTCAACAGTATTTACTCCTAAAAGATTTTGAAGGATTTTAAAGCTAGAAACATTTTATTAAAAGTGCATTTCTCAAGCAGAAGAGAAATCTATTAAAAAGTACCTCAGCTATTTGAATTGGTTCAATTATCAATGACTGGTGCTATCAAGCACCAGGAAAATAGGTTGGATGCAGCACATATTTTGCAGCCATGTGTACTCATATACTTTTCAAATGAAAGCTAAGAATATTCTGGAGTAACTGAATATTTATTACCACAGTATGTTTCTATATTATCAGATATATAAAAGTATGTTATGAGTAGGAGTTAAAAATATGAACAGCATTGTACTTGATCTGCTCCTGTAGGAGTCACTGAATGTTTAACTATTGATTTCAGGGCAGTCAGAGACCTACACTTCATGCTTTTGCAAATCCCATCTTACCCATGTGATTTTTTTCTCTACTTTCAAATATATTTTTTTTAATGTGTGTTGTATGTCATTTTGTATTGAATGCTGATTATATATCCTGTCATTTGATGTAGGCCTGTTTCCAAATGTTTCTTTTCTGAGCTGAGTATTGAAAATGTAGCAAGGAAAGTTATTTCAAACTTATCTACCTGATATGAGATTTTAAATAATTAATTTTCTCAAATTGTCCATAGAGCTTCTCATATACTAGGACTGGGAATCTAAATCATTCATTTATTTAAATTTTTGATGACTTAAAGAAGTTTTGTATTTGCAAGAGCCTGAAGGTTGTCTTAAACAATTCATAGATGAAACTTCCTAAACAACCCCTTATCAATTTTTCTAGCTTATATGCAGAAAATAAATTTGAAGCCAGACAGAATATCTGCATTTTAAAATGTGCCAATTATGATTCAGGATCCCTGAGGCAGGCTGCCCCAACCTCCTTGTTGGTGTTGTTGTGGTGGTGTCAGCAGATGGTGCCTCCTTGGGTGGCTCTGGCTCAGTAAGGTTCTCCAAAGGTGATCTTAGAGGCATAATTCAATTTTATTCATGACTGTAGACTCGAGAGCAGTGTTAATTGAGGAGCAAATATTCCCCACGTAAATTCAGCAAATTCAAAACAGTCTACTGATGGTGAACTTCAAGATGAAGATTTTGTCCATTTTTTTAGAGTTCCCAAACTCAGTAGGAAGGATGGCCACATGGCCCCACCTGTGGACTGGCTGCACCTGTGAGGCCGAATGCCACCACGGTGAGAACAATTTCAGTAGGGATCCCTTGCAGAAAAAAACTCCTCAGGGCCAGCGTTTGCGGCCACTGATAGGAGCATCACACAATAATTGCAATGTAACCTGTGAGGCTCTGAGAGCTCTGATATCTCCCATGGCAGACCAGTTCTCTGGTCACACTGTAACAAATGCTTTATTTTCTGCTGGGCAGAAAATTCAGATTGTGTCCTGAAGACCCACAGCCATGAGACAGACTGGTGAAACTGGGTGACAGGGTCAGAAGCAACTGTGACAGCATCATGCTTTGAAATAGGACAGAGGAGGGAGGCTCTTGTGTTTCTCAGGAAGGGATATTCAGCAGATACACGCTGTTACAGCCTCAAAGTGGTAACTTAGCTATGAGCTAAGAGAATCGTATTACTCTCACACTTTGTGCTCCTACTTATCCAAAGACACAAGGAGGACAGCAGAGAGTGAGTAAGCAGCACAAATCTGGTCTCCAAAGCACGCTTTTAGAGGAGGGAAAACAAAAATCTGCTGAAATCAAATAGATTTTAAGGAACTTTTATGATTTGGGGCAGATGGATAGGAAGGATTAATTACACTGAAGAGCACACTAGTTGCCCAACCTGTTAATCCACAAGCAACAAATCTCATTATACAGAGTTGTAAAAAATCCAAATTAAATAACACTTTATAACATTATGAATACTTTAGTGGACATCTGATTTTACTTCATTTGTTTATTGTAAGAAGAATTTTCTGTAATGTCTGATATGGTGATAGAACTAATGGTACCTCTCTTTGCAACGTGATAAAATTTCATGACATTTAATGAAGGCAAATAACATAACTTGTCTTTTTTCTGAGGGAAATAACTGAGCTTTTATTATAGTATGTGCTACTAATTATTCTGGCAGAGAAAAATATAACCAGCACCAAGGACTGAAATACATGGATTATTCCTTAGAAGGCCATGAAACTAACAAATTCTCCACAATTTTAGCATGTGGTAGCCTTTGACTTTCTTTTTTTTTCTGGCGTTTTGAACCTTCACAAATCCTAGTTTTTAGCTTTTATTTCTTTTCCAAAGAATGTAAAAAGAAACGTGAAATGTGTTGTGTTGCAGGAACCAAAAGAGAATGTTTAAGAAGAATATCACACTCATGTCAAGCTCAAAATAATAGGCAGCACCACAACAATCTTCTGGCTAGGAATTTGTACACCTCATTTCTATTGTGAAGAAGGCATTGTCAGATTTCTTAATTATGCCACAAGCCTGCTGTTATGCAGAAGTGTCATACTTCAGTCTTTATTTTCCTAACCCTCATTCCTCAGTCACCTTAAAACCGTGAAAAGCATTTTTATTGCTTCTTAAAAAGGATAACCTTTTTCCCCTCAGATGGACCCTTATCATAAATCTATTCAAGCAAGTAAAACTAGTGGAAAATTTTTCTAAAATTAGCCTTATGAATATTATTTCTCTGAAAACAATTTCATAGAACTCATACAGACACAAGAAATGCTATTATCCACTTATACAAGGTACCTCTCTTTGTCCATATAAAAATTCAGTAATTATCATTACTTTCAGAAATAAAATTAACTTGCTCTTCAGTTAATTCAGCTCATAGTTCCTCATTAAGTTAGATTTGCTTTGTCTAAAAGTACCAAGGGTGTGAGCTGACCTCATTTAGGTAGAAGCCAGAGTTTCTGTCGGTCACAGTTTTCCCTTGCCAGTGGTATTCTGCTTCATTCTCACAGCAGGTTCAGCCCCTAGAGCAGCCCAAGAGAATGGTATTACTTGTACTGCTAGAAGTGTTATCCTTATGGAAACACATGCAGAATATGGGTCATAGCTTTTCAATGTACAGGAGATAAAGACTTGTTCTAAAAACAGAGAAGAGAAAGTTTATGTCTAGACAACACTCTACATAATAAAAGAAAGGGTTATTCACATTGAAAGCTGTATGACAAATATCTCAGAGAAAACCGCAGTAGGTAAACCATTTTTGATTTGCAAACAGAAAATATGAAATTTAATAATTATTTAAATTATTAACATACTGTTTGTTTTGTCTGCCACTATTTCTTCTTCACTAAATCCAGAGTAATATTAGATACTGTGAAAAACTTACTACATATATTTTCTGTTTCTGCACTGCATGTTACATTTATATATTTGATGCAACATTTTTTAACACACTTGGCATGGTGGGTTGACCCTGGCTGGACACCAGGTGCCCAATAAGTCACTCCATCAAATCCCTTCACAGCTGAACAGGGGAAAGAAAATATAAGGAAAGGTTCAACGGTCGAGATAGCTACAGATGGAGATAACTAGCCAATTACCCTCACAGGCAAAATGGCCTCAGCTTTGGGAAATTAGTCTGATTTACTATCAATTACATCAAAGTGGAATAATGAGAAGTAAACCCAAATCTTAAAAACACCTTCATACCACCTCTCTCTCCTTCCCAGGCTCAACTTCACTTCTGATTCTCTACCTTCTCACCCCCAAGTGGTAGAAGGGGATGGGGAGTGCGGGTTGAGGTCAGTTTATCCCACTTTTTTTTTTTTCACTCCTTCATCCTCAGGGGGTAGACTTCTCACACTCTTCCCTTGCTCCAGCATGAGGTCCATCCCACAAGACAGCCCTCCATGAAATTTGCCATGTGAGCCCTTCCAGTCAGCTGCAGTTCTTCCCATGGGCTGCAGCTCTTTCCACACTGCTCCAGCATGGGTTCTTCCCACAGGGTCTTTCAGGAACAGCCTGCTCCAGTGTGGTCCCCCATGAGCCACAAGCCCTGCCAGCAAACCTGTTCCAGCATGAGCTTCTCTTTCCACAGTCCTACCAGAAGCCTGCTCCAGCACAGGCTTCCCATGGGGACGCAGCCTCCTTTGGGCACATCCACCCAGTGTGGCATTCTCCAGGAGCTGCAAGTGGCCTCTTCTCCCCCGTGTCCTCCATGGCTGCAGGGGCACAGCTGCCTCACCATGGTGTTCACCAGAGGCTGCAGAGGAACCTTTGCTCTGGCGCAAGGAGTACCTGCTCCTCCTCCTTCTTCACTGACCTGGGTGTCCACAGAGCTGTTTCTCTCACATAGGCTCACTCCCCTTTCCCACTGAAGATGTGCAGGGATTTTTACCCTTTTTAAATGCAGAGGTGCTACCTTTGTCACCAGCTGGCTTAGCTGTGCCCAGCAGCAGGTCCATCTTGAACACAGCTGGCATTGCCTCTTTTTGACATAAGGGATGCTTCTCGTAGCTTCTCACAGAAGCCTACAAAAACCTTGCCCTGAAAGCCTAGTATACCCATATATCTCTATAAATTTGAGGATAGACCAGCATGCAACAAGTTACAAAATATACCAGCTACAAAATATAAGAAATTTCCACAGGTGATTATAGGTTTGGTTGGTTTTGTGGGGGTTTTTTGTTTGCAGTTGTGTTGTGTGGGTTTTTTGTGTTTTGCATCTTCGTTATTGTTTTTTCATATAAATTGCTTTGCTACGTGAAGTGCTGGAAGAGACCAGGGTAAAACACTCTGCATCACTAGCATTTTTATTTAATCCTGTTAAATGTTATAAGCTAAACCAGTACTTGCACTTTTCCCCTCTTGATTTTCTTTCTGGCAAAAGTATTGTGATGTCTCTTGAGCGCTTTTAAGGCAAAACAAAAATAATAATTTTTTAAAAGTCTTCTGAAAACAACAGAAACTATCATTTTCCATTAAAATTGTTGAAATGAAACATTCTTTCAACCTGGGGTCAATGCACACATACCAGTACAATTCCAAGCAGACCTCAGTCCAAAAGAGCTTATTTACATCATCTGATCGCACCAAATATTTGTCTGCCAGGAAAATTCATGATTACCAATCTGACATCTGTGCCAAATGTGTAGAAACACACATTAGAGCACATTGCACATTTAAAGCGCTCCCTGTAAAAAAAAGAACAAAGACACAAAAACCTTGTTAATACTACACACTGACTACAATAGGTAATTTCCTTTTAAGATTCATGCATGGTTTTAATTTTGGATTTGGTTTGTAGTGGGGTAGAAAGAAGCTTGACAATCCTCTTTGCTATGTTAATTAAATACACGTTTTTGCTAATGGGGTTTCAGTTGGCTGTGCCAGCTTGTACAGAGTGGCAATCTAACACTACTTGTTATTAAATATATGTGTGTGTCTGTGTGTTCCAGTTTCTGCATTACAAATTTAGTATACACACAGTTTGAATTCTGAAAAAAGCAGGTGAAAAAATGCATCATTAAGTCTTTTAATGACTTATTCATTTTTGAATAGTGAGGCTAATCTTTTATTAAACCTCTCACCCAATATTTCCAAATTCAGATTATCTTTTGTTTGAGATCTACAATCCTCACTTACACACTTTAGACAGATATTTGAAAATGTTGCCATTAACTCTAAAAGTGCCTTTGTCCTCTCTTGTACGTGCTCATAGCCCTGATTACTCTATGGATTAAATGCATGACCAGGAACAGTACCCAAGAGCCAGAACTTGTCAGATAACTGCACTGGGGCTTTAGTCCTCCCCACCTGCAGTACAGATTCAGAATGTAGATTGAATCCTCTCCTGCCAATTTATCTTCCATGCTATCATAATTCCCACATAATCATTATTTTTTATAATCTTTTCACCTTTTAATAAATTTTGTTTTATTCTTCATAGTTCATTTGTCAGTCTGTCTTTTTCTCAGTGGGCAATAGATTTCTACATATTAGTTTCTTGCATCTTTTTGTGTTTGTTGCCAAGGTCTTACAAGAGTAGTCATTCTATTTGAATGTCTCTGATAAACAGGAATGAGATATAAAATCTACATGTAACTGTAGGTTTTCTAGGGTTATAAGTGAACACGTTTTTTCCTTATCTCTTAGTGTAATCACCATTTTCTTTCCTTTTTTTTCCATAAGAGATGACTAATTATGAATAAGTGGGACAAAGAAGTGTTATTCCAAATCAAGTGTCAGTAAGAAGTAAGCCAGGGAATGAGATGAATGTCAAAACCAAAATTTCATAAGCTGTTCTTGCTGTTTCCTAGCTCAAAAGAAAATGAAATTTTGTGAGATTGTTTGCTTTCACACAAGTTCCACAGTTCAAACCCTGGGCATTCTCTTAAGTTAGACAAGTTTCAGATACTTCTGATCTTTAATCCTTTGTATTTGAAAAGACATGGGAAAAAAACGCAAGGCTGTCAAGGTATATTACAACTCTAGAACTCTTGTCAAAACGTCTAGAAATTTACAAGGAGTTTCGTTTGAGTCTGAAGTTTTGTTTTAAAAATCCCAAAACAACACAAACAAAACAACAGCAACAACAATCCCCTAATGCATCTATATCTCTATCCATATACTATGGAATATATTTCAACTTCAGTTTTTCTAGAAAAATATCCCAACCTACTAATGTCCCTTCCTTTACCACCAACCATGTAATGTTTTAACTTTGCAAAACATAAAAGTGTTTGCTGTTCTGTTTTTCTTTGAGGAAAGAGAGATTGGTACGTACGGAAGTCAGCTTTTCCTTCACTTAAAAGGTGGTCTAATAAAAGGTATTACCACTTTCCTTAATATCTTTGTCTCCTTAAAAAACAATGGAACAGCCACCATTTCATTTTCCCTTTCAGCTAATGAATCAAATTCGCAAGGATTAAATAATCATGTTACTGTTCCTTTTATAATAATTTACAAAGCTGCTCAAAAAAAAAAAAAATACTCTCTGCATTCTATATTCAGGATACGTTCTGTTTGAAATTAAACAGCATGAAGGGTGTTGAAGGCATGGCAAGGGAAATTTAAAACAGTGTGGGAGAGATATGAAGTTCTTAGACTAACTCCAAGCTCTCTCAAAAGCCATGCAGTGTGACTCACTGTGTGCCAAATGCACACAGCAGCATGTGCAGCTTATCTTCATCGTGTGCAGAGCACTCAGTGAGCCAACTGCTTGATACAGTGTAAGATGGAAGAGGACCCTGGGGAAAGGTTCAGGATCAAAATTACGGTTAAACAGCAATGCTTTTTTGCTGCTGACTGCATTCCTTCCGTCTGTTGTTTTTTCTGGCTTTTAATTTTAAATATAGTTGCATTAACTTCTGATGAGATAATAGTTGGTCCATCTCCAGATACTTATTCTGGGATGATATCTTCTGTTTCTGTTGACCCACAACTTTATTTTTTACAGGAGAATGTGAGGATGGCAGATTACCAACTTGGTAACATATATTTTAGTCCAAGCCCTGATTTTTGTCCTTATTGCTATAATTACTGAAGGAAACAAGGATTTAAATTACACACAGCTTATTATGGAGACTTAAAGGACCAGTTGGTCTACACTATTTATCTTTCCCGTTTTGCTTCAGGCTGTGATGTGAAGAAGATAGAGGTCTTACATTAGATTACTTAGACAGATCCATGTATACAACTCCCACTAGAAGTAGACTGACATTGTGCAGCTCAATCTTGGTGGTGTTTTTTTATGATTATATACACCCTTTCTCTTCTCTTTGTTAATTTTCATAAAGTAACTGCACTTTCTTTGCAAACCATATTTATATTTCCACATCAATACAAGTAAAACAAAGGAGATTATAAAGGGAGAGGAAACAAATTTTTTCAGTCAAAAGATAGAGGCTGAACAACTTTGTATTACTATTTCTCCCTCTTCAGTTTTTCTATGTGCAAATTTATTTCCTTTTCTAGTCTAGAACTCTAGGTGTCCTAGTTAGAGAATGGAAACTGAAAAAATATCATCAAAGAGAAGCTCATCCCAGTTAACTGTCACTTGTTTGTAAAATTAAATGAATTTCTCTTTGGATGGATAACTTTCAACTGTATTTAATACAAGACAGGAAAGCTTATTTTCTTAGACTAGACATTGAAATTTTAGACATCTCAAGTTATAAAGAAAGGATTTTGTTCAGGAAGACTGAACACTTTTCACCCATGAATAACATGAGAAATGACAGAGCCATTTTCTATACTCTTCTCTTCCAGATTTTAAAAATGCTTTTCTCTAAAATTGAGACAGAAATTCAGTGTGTATAGTCATAACATCTTTTAGAACTCTGTATGTGTGATAAATGTGATATTTCCTGCCTCTGCATGAATAGAACTGCTTGAAACTCTGGATCAGGAGGTCTAGACAGCTGTTGATTTTGAAGAGAGACTGGCAGCTCATTTTCTACCAAACAACATTAAGCAACATCAGTGTTCTGTTTCCTACCAATTTGGATTTGATTCAAAGGATTCTGAAACAAAAGTATTTATACTCCAGGGTTAAGTTCCTAGGCTTTCCTCTCCCTCAGACACATAATTTGTTTATTTATCTGTTGTGGGTTAAAAATTAGATGAGTTTATTTTCCTAGATAGTTGTAAAATATGCAATCAAATTTTAAAGTAATGCCTTACCTGAAAACAAACTAGATATTAATTAAATTCCTATGAGACAGATGCTAACATGCCCCATCTGCTCCTAGCAGGAACTTCTGCACCCTGTGTGCTGCTGTGGCAGCTCTGTGGGCTTTCCTACCAGCTATCACAACAAAGCAAATTTTCTCCTCCTAGGGAAAGGTAATCAACAGGACATCTGTCAATGAAATCCATGGGTCCTACCTATGAAAATATGTGCTAAAATCTGGCGTTTAATTTACCAAGGAGAGTTTTGCATCCCAGCTATAAATTCCAAAGTGGCAGTCACTGGTTAAAGAACATTTCCAAATTACCTATTTGGTTCAAGATCACCCTTTACATTCTTTTCCTCCTTGCGGGTGGTGAACTTCAGAGATAGAAACTCCATCTCCAAAAAGGCAAGGCTTTAGGTTCAAATATTGTTTTTAAGACTTCCAATTTTATTCTTTTTGTGATTTTTATGATTTAGATTTTGTATGATACTTGAAGCAAAAAGGCATATTAGTTTGTCTGAGTTTGACAGAGGTCAAGCAGTGATACACAAGTACAAATTAAAAATAAAGAGAACAGACAACTGTAACTTCTAAATGTTTGATTTTATATGTATATATGTTGAAGTTTATTAAAAATTTTCCTTCAATAAAAAAGGGTATCACCCATTTTGATGGCATAAATGTCAGTATATTTTTACTCTGACCAATGACCTGTGGCCTTTGACTTACCTAGAAGCAGAGGAAAGTCAATTTAAGCAAATGGTCTGAGCTCTTTCCAAAGGGTTAGGGAAGGGAACACCTCTTTCCAAAGGGTTCATTACCTGCCTGTAAAACATGGATATGCAGATAATGCTCCTATTTCATTTCTAATTTAATTTTTCGCCTACTTGGGCATATGGAAAGATACTTGTCTGCTCAAAGAGATTCCTTTGTCGACAGAGATATTGATATTTAATTTTCTTTTCTCTCATACTTTTCTTGCTGCTTCAAATTTTGCACCTCTCACAAGAAATTCTCAAGTGTAATTAAAATAAAGGTCTGGTATGACATGAAAGATATTTCAATCCTTACATTTAATTGCAAAAGAAAGACAACCCCCACAAAAAAAAAAAAAATTAAAAAAATACCTGAATTAGATTACAGGAGATTGATCAACAACTGCACAAAATGCTATCATCTGACAGTAGCTAAAGTCTAAATTTTAGCAAGTATTAAAAACTTTTCACAAGCGTTACCTTGAATAAAACTTTCATCTACTTTAAAACATTTATTCACTTTCATGTGGAAAATATTTACAGAAATGTTAATTTCAGAAATATTTGCTACATAAAATAGAATTTTTTTGCTTGGAGTTCATCTAGTCATAGAGCAAAAACATATCACTGGGGTGACACAATTCTCTGTTCAAACAGTGAGTTACCTTGAGCAATATTTAAATCATTCATGAACCAAACAGAAGTTGAAATTTATTTTCATAAAGTTTTGACATAAATTTATGAACAACGAAGTAACTCGCCCTGATCAAAGGTAGATAAAGACCATCCAAGCTGCTGTAAAATTATGCCTGTGATTAGGGAAAGGAAAAACCAATAGTGACTACGGGAGTAAAATATAATACTAGATGACAATTTAAGTTCCTGACTGCCAATCTCCTGCTCAAAGTATACAGAGTTAGGATCACATGTAGGACAACAAATTCAGGACACTTGCAAGTTCTAACATGAATCAAAGTTGATCCAGAAAATAGTTTACATTTTTAGAGGATTTATCTAGTAGAAAACTGTTCAAAATCTAATAATAGAGGCAGTTAAAAATTTAGTGGGCTTCAGCCTAACGTATTAAGGGCAAGTGTTATTCAGTTCTTCACTTTCTAACATTGGTTGCTGAATTCTTTCCCATGGGACCAATAAGATGCACTCTTCCCTCCATTTGACAAGAAAAAAAGAAATCTAAGTGCCTTGAAACGTTTTTGTGGAAAGAAATCTGCCTTGTATCTACAATCTATTTCAAGAGAAAACATTGCAACAAATATTTATTAGCCTCCCTTAGGTGAATAGCTCGACAGAGGCCACTGTGGATGGGATGGATATACCAAATACACTGTTGTTGTCACATGATTGAGGCTGTACACACCATAATTATACTGCAGCATGGGAGGCTAATGCCCCCTTAGCTGTCTTGATAAATCCAGGTCTTGTAACCTCCACCAGTGACAAAGTGGTATAACAGTACAGTTTGTTAAACTCCTGACCTTTCCTAAGGATGCCAAAGTACTTTTGTGATGTCCAAGCCATTTAGAACCAATAGAAATGGGGTCATCAATCAGCTTAAATTGACCATGCAACAGCCTCAAGCTAGTAATGTTGCCCATCAAAGTTTGTCTTGACACAGAAATGATGTGTGAATAGTCTACTAACCATCCCATTGAGACCTTCTGTGCTGCAGGTCACGCTCATGCTTTTTTTTTTAAATTTAGGAAATAGTTCGGTTATTTACACTAATACATAACAAGGTGAAGAGGTACAAGAAGTCAGAGGCTAGAAATAACAATGAAAAGTATCACAGATAATTTCCCTGTCTGTCATAAGAATATAAAATAGTTGCAGTTCAACTACTGAGCATTCATGAAAGACTGTATTTCATAGAGAGAATGTGGCAGGACAGTTCTTGGGAAAATCATGTTGTGTGTCAGCATATGAAAACCGATATAATGTTGAGCTTTTTTCCCTTTAATTTCAAAAAATGTGTAGGTGATATAAAAAATAAATGCATATAACATAAAATTGAATACAAAATCAGAAACTGAAAAAACAAAAGAATGTTTTTTATCATGCTAAATGAGCACTCATTCAGTGAAACATGTTAAAATAGTAGTATGCTATTTTAGAGTCTTTCCCTCTTATTTATGAAAAGATAACAATTTCTTCTTAGTCATTCATTTTTGAATATTCTGTTAACTACGAAGAATGCAGTTTTCTTATCAAAATTTTTGTAGGCAGAGTCAGCATTCAAACTTTAGTAATCTAAGTATGGCCAGAGCAGTCATATGATCTTGTTTCTGTTCTGCGTGTGGATACATAAAAAAGCATGGTTATTGTCACTACTTGGTATCTGCAATTAGTCACAGGCAGCGATCTGGAAGCTGCCTTCCAGAAGAATTACAGCCAGTAAAATTCAAATTCAGTAGAAAATGCAAGTCCAGTGGGTGAGAGTATCACTAAGGAAACCACATTAAAACCTCTTTTGAGTAGTACAAACTATGTAAAAACAATGAATAGTGTAGGCCATGTAGGTGCTTGTTGCCTCCAATGTTAATGGAACAAAGCAGGAGAGAGTAAAATTTTAGCACCTCTCTCCTAACTGTTGGAGTGACATAGAAAATATCTCAAAAAGCAGTGAGTAATGACTTCTACTATATTTTTTTGCAAGAAATCAGATTTCCCCTGATTCCAGAAATTCTAGATTTTTGAAAAGCAATCATCTAGAAAAGAAAAATAAGGAAATATTGACATATTCCATCATCATGAAGAAAAGAGAATTACTCATGATGTGATTTAGGTTCAATTTTCTCCCCTTCTTAATATACAGACAAATCTCAAGAGAGACAGTAAGAGATCCTCTCCTGAAGAGAAAAAATCCATCTCTGCTATTTTCTGCAGTGTCATCACTATTTCTGTCAGCAAAATATGTTGTCCCAAACAACTTCAGTTATTAGTATTTTCCTTCATGATTACGATTGGTTTGCTTGTTTGTTTGGTTTGTTTGTTTTTATTCCATAGAGCATAATAATGTAGTACTACATTGAAACAGGAGAAAATACCTTTTTCATTCCAGGTACTATAATTAAAGACTAGATGGACCATTAGATTTTTCTGGCATACGAGCAGATTTTGTAGTGATAAAGCCTTGAATTTTTTATGACAAAGACAATTCTTAATAAAAAGTGAGGCTTGAAAGGTAATCAACTTTGATTACTTTTTTCTAACCAGATTTGCTATAAGGAGCATTACACTGCTCTGAGAGGACTCCATGAAAAGAGAAAACCAACAAAAACCAATATACATCTTGCATTCCAAAGAGCAATTCCCAGAATCAGGTCTCAATTAAGGCAAATGGAGACAGTCAAAAGACCGTGAGAGTGAGAATTAAATGTATGACCTAACACAAGGAGGTAAAGAAAGTCCAAAGAAACAAGAAAGTAAATAGCAATAAAGACAAAACTGTGCTGATAACTAAAAAATAGGAAAAAATCAATGTATTCTTCTGTCATTTGTATGGAAACAGCATTTATCTCAATGGTTCTGAAGTCAGTTCTGCTCTGGGGAAGGTCTCACTGCATGCTATACCTCAGTCTCAATCCATCACTGTTGCAGTGTGCCCTAATTCCTGCCACGGAGTCCTGGACCCAGCTGGTCAGGGGGCCCGGGGGTTTGGCCCTTCTGGGGCTCAAGCTGCCCACCCAAACATGGCTGCCCTGAGGGAGCTGGGCGGGAAAATCCATTCGCTTTGGCGGTAAAGACGTGACACCCCGCACGTAAGCAATGGCCGCCGCACTCCCCACCTCCCCGTTATGTCATCCCTTACTATTGGCCCACGTTCGCCCTCCCTGCCTACCCCTTCTCCTATTCGTTGTTGTGCAATGTTCCCCACCTCTGTATCTCCCCTTAACCGTACCACTACTGGTTGTTTCAGGTCTGCTCCGCCCCTGCCACAGGAGTATAAAACCTCCTGCACAGAGAGCAGCAGGGCTTCTTCTGGTCCTTTTTCCTGCTGTTAATAAACCCTTTCCTGCTCCCCCAGAAGGGTCCCTCGCCTCCTTCCTTTCTCCTCTGCACCCTTTGCACCGGTGGTTGAGGCGAGCCCTCACTAGAGACCTCGCCCATACTCCCGCAACTGGTCGGCCTCCATTCTCCCCAGCCGCTGCGAGGCAGAATTGCTGGGTGCTCCATCCAGCTGAGCTAGCCTTTTAGAGAGCACCGCAGCACATCACTAAATACAGTTTTTCAAAGGAAAAGAAATAACAGATTTCCTCCTTGAGGGCCCTGAAATGAAGGAGATGAATCTCTACGTTTTGGTTTCTGTGTAGTGGTTTGTGTGCTGATTGAAGCAGACATGAGAAAATTGGACCAAAATAGTGGTGTTAAATCCATTAGCAAAATGACATGCTCATATGAAGACAAAACAGCCAGAGCTTTAACAGTTTGTGCAAGGAAAAAATGTACAACCAGGACAATTAACTCCTTTGTGAGTTATTATCCTACTAAGTATTTGTTTAAAGTTTCACCATATGTAGAGACTTGGCACATGTTACAACTTGTGTAGTCCTACAACAAATGTAGTCCTAAAACATCTTGTAATTGGAATTATACCTATTTGATACATAGAGCTGATTTAACAGAAAAGCTGTATTCTTTGACATGGATTTCTTTGTAAGCCACAGGATCTTAAATGTAGGGCATGTGATCATTTTCAACAGAAAAGATATTAAGGTGCAGAACCAACTTCAACAGATCTCATTACTGAATACACTTTAGAGAAAGACTTGAATCTCTCAGTGCATATAGTTCCAGAATTACATACATAATTGTAGAAATCTATTCCTAGAATTAAAAGATGTAGCTGCTGAGGTGGAAAGAGACTCATAAATACTGCAGATTGCCTCACAGTAGCTTATCTTCTCCAAACAGAAAATGTTCAGCACTTGAAAGTTTTGGCTGCTGGTCCCTTGGGGAGCAGGTTGCATCTATTGACAGCAAGGAAGTCACTAACAGTGGCTGTACAAAGGCACTGTCCAGTCTGGGCTGTGAGGGTAGTGAAATTGTTGATGGTTTTGTAAATGCTCTTTATCAGGCTTGCAATATGAACATTGTGTAAGAGAGCTGGAAAACAAATGGAAAACAAAATGCTTAAGATCTTGGCACAACAGAGAACAGAAAGATTTTTGAGTAGGGGCAGTGGGAGGTTAAAAACTAAGAACACAGCACAAGGATTCTGTCAAAAGAGGTTGCCTCATCCTACAAGGAGAGGTAAGAACACCACTTTGTGAGTGGCAGACTGGCTTATGTCCCCAGACGTCTCTTCCCCACTGTAACTGCACAAACTCACTCTCTGCCATAATAGAAAGAGGCCTTGGTGCTTCACCACAGCATCATTCACTCCTGTGATCGGTCTTGGTGACTGCACTACCAGCTGTGGTTGTAACCCACACCATTGCAAGGCCCTGCAGCATGGCTGAAGTCAAGGCATGGAGCACCTGATGCCGTGAGGAGAAATGCAGGTGCCACAGTCACTCTTGCAACGTAAGCAGCAGGGATGTGTTGCTGAAGAGCTCCTCAGGCCTGCTGGAAACCAAATCCAGCTTTGGTCAGAGGTAAGGACAAGAGATTTGCTATTCTTCTATCTGATGCTCTAGCTCCCTGACAATGATTTTTGTTAAAATTGTATTTGGGTAGTTAGCATTTTTTGAAAGATTTTGGGGTATTTTTTATCCAGAAAATGCACTTTGCTTAGTTATGCTATCTTTACGCCTCTCTGTCCTTCACTATATCTTACTGACACTTGACAGATAATTCAAAAAGAAATTTACTCCTTATGAATTTAGTGAAAACAGACAACCATGTAAAAGAAGAGACACTGCCTATCTCAATGATGGGACCATTCTGCTAATTAATGCTATTGTAAGATACCAGAGAATCCATATGGGCAGAAGATATTATAAATGAAAGCCACAGAAAAGGACAATCCTTAAGTTCAGTTATTCAGTTATTCAGTTCAGTATGTTATGTGAGAAATTTTAGATTGCAGCCAGGTCATGGTGACGTTGACAGAAGCAGAGATATTCCATTTTGCAGGATTTCTCTAGAACCTGATACTAGACAGAACTGCACTTTTTGGCAACTAGCTGTGTTAATGATCTCCCAACATGAGCTCACTCCATGCTCTCTCAGTCTTGTAACTGTCAATTGCCATTAAAGGGAATTAGGTGATTGCTAAGGCTAAGTGCAGTGTGGTGTAAAACATCCTTGTTATTATAATGTTGATTTTGAGGTTACATCTTAAGTCTTTGGCAACAA
Source organism: Oriolus oriolus (assembly GCA_013400235.1). NCBI lineage: Eukaryota > Metazoa > Chordata > Aves > Passeriformes > Corvidae > Oriolus > Oriolus oriolus. The sequence goes on from VXBT01010113.1 coordinate 100,061, forward strand.
GCCTGATGTGCTGCATAAACAAAATGTAGTATTTCTAGAAAACACACAATGTCTGCTGTCAGAATCAGCCTGTCAACACATAAACAAAAGTCAGGTAGGCATAATTCAAAAGTAACCTAATCTATTGTACAGTAGTGCTGCTCTATCCCACTGAATCTATGAAGTACTATAAAAGAGGTACTGCCAAAAAGAGGGCCTTCACACAATGAAAGAGGGATATTTCACTGCATTTACTATTTTCTTGAAGAAGAATTTGTCTCATAGATTTTTGATTGTGCATAAGGACTGTAGAGGAGGAGATCTATACACAACAGACAGTAACTTGTCTGTGTATCCACATCTAAAACATAAAATAACTGATGTTATTCTAGCTGCAAAGAGGCACTTTCTCAGAAAGTTTTACCACATTCATCAAAGACTCAGGAAAACTGAATCTTCCATGTCATTCCCTCAGTTCAAAAATGTACTTAAATTTTTTATAGGCCTCATACCTGTGGCACCAAAGGGCGTAAGCGTATTGCTCCTCTTTGTAGAGACACTGCATGATGCTTTTGTTTCCTCTACAAGCACAGTTAATTTTACTATAAGAATTTATTGTTGACTTTCCTGCTATGTGAGTTCTGTCTTGGAGGCTTGGCATGCTTCACAGATCATCTGTACTGAGACGCTTTTGTATACAGGAGATTAAGCTGGTGAGTCACGAATTATAGTCCTTCATTTGCTCTAGTGTGACATGATTTCCAGCTTTATCCAGAAAGTACAGTTTTATTTGGAAGAAGAAATGGAAAAATATGTTCAAAAGGTGAGAAAATATCCTCTACATATGAAGTTAGACAGTGAGTTTAATTTCAGAAAAAAATAAATAAATTACAACAGAAATATTCAAACCCCTGTGGCAATACCCATGTATATCGTGCCATGCAGTTCTGAGCCAAGCCATTATTACCAGCTGAGGCAGATTTGAAACACTTTGCAAGTATTTAACGCATGCTGTTTCCAGTTAAGCATAAGAGGTTCATCAATAATGTAATAAATATGTTTAAAAACCACTAACAAAAAACTACATAAGTTTCCTTAGCTATCGTAAGCCCCCTGTCACAACCATATCAATGAAACTTGTGGTAGTCATGGAATCACAATCATAGAATCATAGAATGGTCAGGGTTGGAAGGGACCTTAAAGATCATGTGGTTCCAAACCCCTGCCACAGGCAGGGACACCTTCCACTATACCAGGTTGCTCAATGCCCCATCCAGCCTGGCCTTGAACACTTCCAGGGATGTGGCACCCACAGCTTCTCTGTGCAACCTGTCCCAGTGCCTTGCCACCCTCACAGTACAGAATTTCTTCTTAACATCTAGTCTAAACCTGCTCTCTCAGTTTGAAGCCTTTCCCCCTTGTCCTGTCACTACATGTCCTTGTAAATAGTCCCTCTCCGTCTTGCTGGCAGACCTCCAGCCTTGTAGGTTCTCCAACCCTCTGATCCTCTGAGTCTTCTGGACTCACTCCAACAGGTCTAAATCCTTCTTATGTTGAGGGCCTCAGACCAGGATGCAGCACTCCAGTTGGGGTCTCATGAGAAAAGGGGGAGAAGCACCTCCTTTGACCTGTTGGTCACGCTTCCTTTGATGCATTTTGATGGTTTTCTGGGCTTCAAGTGCACATTGCCAGTTCACATTGAGTCATCAACCAACATCCCCAAGTCTTTCTCAAGTTCAGTATTTAATGCAGATGAAGTAAATAGTACAGTGCTCAGCCTTCATGTGGGAGATGATTTATTGATATTTGACAGCATAGATAGCATGACAGTCAAGAGCATCAGTCTAAATTTTCCTAAAAACAAGTGAATCTCCAGTAGAACCATGTAAATTATACCTTTGCAACACACACATGCCCACATTCACCTCCCCCACAAGACACAAGTATGAAGATGGTAAAAATTTTCTTATAAGCTGAAATTTGAATATAATGCCAGCTATATGATAACAGGTTTCATTGTCTGGATATATCAACCAAATTTCAAAGTAATCTACACTTTCAATCGTGATTGCTAACAAGTAGATAAATATGTAATAATTTAAATATAACAATTTTCCCTTTAAATATAGAAAAAACTGGCTTGAATTAATTAAGTTTCTGAAAATTGAAACATTTTCTAAATTCTTGGGTTTTTAATCCACTTACACATGCATATACTCAATAAAATTCCTTAAGTTTCCACTTACTTAATTTTCAGATGGAACTGAGGTATATAGAGGTCAGCTGAAGCCAATTGATGGAATGTGCTAGATCACACCATTATAGTCACCTCATTGAGAAGCAGCATTCTTCTGCTGCCCAAAGAGAGGTCAAAGAGTCCCAGGAGAAAGAAATATCCCTCTCTAAGCTGATACTTTTTTTAGTCTTTATTTTTTAATTCTTCATTGACTCAGTTCGTAAGAAGACTTGCAAAAATCCTGTGTCTTTCCAGTACCGGTTTGGCTTGAGAACGGTAAAATAATATAAAAAATGGATGCTGTTTTAGATATGCTGTTTCCAAAGTTTTATCTGAAACCATAATATTTAGAAATACTACACAGAAATATTTAGAAATCCAATTAATTATTTCAGTGAGAAACAAAGGGTCTTCCCATGAGCATTCCCAATGCTGTTTGAAATGCTGGTATCTTACATCTGGTCATCTCCTGTGTCCTGCTACTTTTAAGGGTTGCAACCGCACTCTGAATTGTGTGTACATGTCTTAAAAAAAAAAAAAGATTTATTGCAGCTGAGGAAATTATGTACTCAAAGGGAAGAGGGCTAAGGAAGTAGCATGAAAATGAGTTTGCAAGCTAAATGACAGGATTTGCCATCCCCTTGCAATAAGTCACAAACAGGATATAAGTTTGCTGTCTTGCTTCTTAGATATACATGCCTGTCTTTGGAAAGCTCAGCTCTGTGACTTTCTGCTTAGAGCTCACAGTGATTAATGATTGACTGGTTAATTCTCCATCCAGACCATAGAAAAGTTATTTAAACTTTCAGGATATTTTATGCATTTGAATATACTTATGTAAATAGATGTTGTCAAGGAAAAGAGTAGTTTTGTCTCAAAAAACTCTGTGATGTATATTTAGGAAGTCAAATGTGTGTCATCAAGATTTTGTGATTTCATGGTACATGGAATTGAATTAATATCTCCTAAAACGTCCCGCATATACTGGATTAAAATATGCTTTGTAGTAACAGAAAATTGAAACAGTCTGTGCAGGTTTATATGTTCCAGATTTGCCCCATCCAGTTTTTAGCCTAACCCCCAGAGCATTCCTGATTTTTTTAGCTGTTGTTAATAGTGATCCTATAAGTACCTCATGTCTTGGAGTCAGATGAGTCAGCTGAAAGCCAGGATGAAGCCCGTATCTGCCTACTCCTACTGACAATTCTATAGTTGCTATCAGTTTCATTTTTGTTTGCAGCACAGATGGGAAAACTTGTTGATATCAAAGCCATGTTGCATGTAACTTTTTAATATGCTGTAGCACAGAGACTGGGTAATTGACACATCTAAATGAATAAGGTTTTAGTACAATTATTCAGTAAAAGCTAACTACCCAAGAAATAAGTTACAATGGAATTCTCATATTAAAAAAACCATGAAAAGAAACAATTCCTGAAAATTCTGTTACTTAGCTAAAATCTGTCTTTCTCTGGATATTTTCGAGGTGCAATGAGAAGCAACAAGGCCTGATCCAGAAATAAATAAAAAAATGAACTGCTCTGTAATTACTTTTTGTGGGCCATTGTGTGTGGCCAAGGATAGAGTCTTTCCATAATAGAAAAGATCTTCAAGCCCGCATAATTTGATTCTGATCACACTTTTGGGAAGATTGATATGCTTGTATATTAAGATTGTGAATATTTGTAAAAGGAAACACTATTAATAAAAATATTTGCAGCAGTTATGCTAGATATTCTAGTTCCTAAAATACAATAATTCTCAGTGAACAAAAGAGAACTCATTTGAAAAATATTTCTCAGCCTTAACTTGCATGGGGAAATAAAAATGCACATGAAGATATCAAATGAGCTCTTTCTTTGTGTCTTTCCATAAAATTTAGCAATTTAAATCATGACTGCATCTTTTTCCCACACTTCATTATCTCCCTGCTCACCAATGACTTCCATTTAAAACTGGACAGTGTTATTTTAAAAAATATTTAGATAAAGTCAAATAGCCTTCAACCTAAGAAAATGACAGGTAATTTTAATGCCTTGTAAAAATCACTGATTAATATGTGAATATCATTAGACCTCTCTTATTTTTAAGTTTCACTTTAAGTAGAAGAGTATGTTGAATATCAGTGAAAAACAATGGAAAATGCTTGAGCCAATTACAAAATTGGTCAACATTAACTGCTTTTGCATTATAGTCAAAATTTACGTATTTTGTCACAACACCACAGCACTGTATGCGGATCTGCAACTTGCAGATCATTAATAGTCACTGCAGCAAAATGATGCACACCTTTTTTTGCTTATTTGTTTGCTTACATTTTAGGTTTTTTTTTAACATCTTTGTCCTTGTAAAAATGATCGGCGGCAGCAGTATGCACGAAAATTTGGTGCTATCTAATAATTTCTGAGATTATTCTCCCTTCTCTGTTCTCCCTTAAGCAATGCTAATCAGTGCAAAAAAATTGAAACGAGCTAAACGTGGCAAATCAGAATGAACTAAGAGAAATAATTGAATGTTCACCTTTTCTTTCCCCTCACAAATGACAGCAGAACAGAAAGCTACTGATTCCTGATTTACATGTTGGATAGTGACTCCCTGAAAACTCACTGCTTAGCTGGTAAACTAGCAATGGTGGCTAAGTTTACAAATCTATTCAACAATCTACAGGATCTGCATTTGCCATGCTAGACCCATATATTAAGACAGAATTCCTGTCTCCTTCTCCAAACGCTTTCTTTTTGTTATCATCCCCACCTGGCCTCTGTGAGACTCCTGCTCCGCTAGGAAACAGGTTTTGATTCAGAGAGATATCCCACCCTGCAGATTCCAGCACTGAGCCAAAGAAGCTCCTTGAGCTGTCTGTGAATTCGGTGCAGTGTATCCCACCTGGTCTGTGGGAAGCCTGGAGAGTTACAGGGACACATATGCTTTAAACATATATGTCACCAATAACAACCTTGCTCTTTTTTTGATGGGCTTTTGTATTTGTCAGGGGGCTTTTATTGCTAGCTGAATATACATTGTTTTCTCCCTTACCACACAAGTGCATGTGACAGATTTAATCAGAATATAATAGTGTCAACTGTTCAATGACTGCGAGTTTGGATTAAAGCAGCAAAACTAGTTTTATTTTCAATAGGTCAAGCTGTCCTGTGCGAAGAATGAAAAAAAGTCCATTTACCCAATGAAGAGAATCCATTCTGACACAGAAGAAGTGCCTAAGAGGCTTTTATAGCTAAAGCAAATACACATATATACACTTATATTTGAACACTTGGTAATGTCCCATTAAGAATTACTATAATGTATGCTCTGTTAATAATTAAACCTGCTAATGCAGAAGAGTAGGATAACTGATAACAGCAGCTCTGTGGGTTTTCAGCCATTTTGCACTGAGATGTCTTTGCTTTCACCATTCTATTTCTCAGTATGAAATAAATATCACATGTGCTAGCCCAAGAAACACTTTTTTTTTGCATTTATCACTAATCTACTGATGCTGTAAAATGTAAGAAAAACAAATGAATCATATCAAGTAAATTAACACTCAAAATTTTTTGAATTCATTTTCTGCTTTTGAGGTTTTTGGAAAGAAATAGGTTCATATCTGGAAATTGTTGCTTACTATTGCTAATAGCTACCAATTTGAAAGCAGTTTCTTACTTGTTGCAAACAAAAAGAGGAAGGCCATTTCAAAGAATTTGCTACATCTGAACAGTGTTCACATCTCCCTAATTACACTTGCTATGAAAAAACTTGTAGACAACTTCAGTGCAATGATTGTACGGATATCTGGCATAGATTCTCTGGATCAAAGTTCTCAACCTTTTAAGGGTTCCCATAGTCCATGCAGCTCTTTCATGGGCTTCACATGGAGCTGACTTTACTGTGTCTAACAACGCTATGGAGTTGGGATGCAGTAGGCCCAGAGAAACGCTGTCATTTTTTATAATCAGCATGTATTCTGTGTGGATCTAGCCTTTTATGTCTACAGAAGAGATAATAATTCAACACTCTGTTGGCCATGCAAAGCATAGAGATAAGGATAGGGGATTTTGCACTGAAAACAAAGTAATTTATTTTTCTTTCATTTGACAGTGTCTGCTGTACCCATGTATACATTTCTCTGTATGCATAACAGAACACACAGATCTCTAAGAGAATAATGAATTCTAATGTACTCGATCATTAAAACTGCATCTCTCAGACATGATGTCTGTTTCATATTCTTCAAAGCAGAACATAGTATAAACTTCAGTATCACCTTTCATTCAGTTTTACAGAATAAATTTGTATTAATTAACTAGTGCATAAATGAAATTCATTCCACGGTGCTGTGGCCAAGGACAATAGATTTCTAGCAATGATTCATTCAACTTTCAAACCCCCTCCCCACATAAAAGCAGCCAAGCCTACAAAAGAGAGGTAGAATACTAGTTGAATTAAAAATTTTCAGCCTCATTTAAAATAAGTAATCCTAGAGACTGGTTCTCAAAACAGGCCTTTGTCTATTCCATGCCACATCCTCAACAGGAAGGGTTTCAGACTTTTTTTCCATCTGGAGCAGACAATGTCTCATGAACACTGAGATCACCAGAGTCATCAGAAATAATCTGAGAATCTAAAAGGTCATAGTGGGTGCCCCCTTTTGATTTCCATTTATTATTATAACACTTAGGAGAAAAAAGTCAAGCAGTTTTATGTGTGGTATTGAAGTTATATACAGAGGCTGAAAGCTCTTCTGCCTGCTTTACCCAGGGTACTACTAAGTTTCAGTTTTCATGCCTTGCTGCTTATTGTCAGACTTTCTTAAAATAATGAGAAGAGATTCAGAGAGCGACAGTAGGCTGTCAATAGCACTTTGGTTTCCCATCTCCTACAATTCTTTAGGAAGCTGATAAAGTAACAGTTGTAACAACCTTAATAATCCTCTGGTCATCATATATACAAAAAAATGAAGGTTATTAAACATAGCCAAACTTTCCCAGAAGTGTCCATTAAAAAACTACTCTATTTTTTTTTTTAATTTTCCTTTAGAAAAAATACTCAAAGAATTATCAGCTGATATTTTGCTTGGCTGAAGATATACAGAACTTCTTTTTGGTAAGGACTGATTTAATTTATTTTCTAGACATACTGGGACATTTTTGTATTGAATATTCAGTAGCTGGTTGTCTTTTGTACATTTTTAGCAAAGTTTAAAATGAAATGCAAGGTTATAACTGCATAGCTGAAAGTCAGCTAGTAGACAAAAACCCACCAAAGGAACATAAACAAAAAAGCCCAGACCTGAGGAGAATCTGAGATTTTTACTGGTTTTAAAGTTGTTTATGCCAACATAAATTAAGAATAATTCTACAGATTTCAGTGGACTTTAACCGATATAAAATAAGCATTACATTAAAAGAGAGTCAATATTTAAAGTAATCAGCTTCTGAATTGGAGCTAAAAGTGTGTGATCGCTGAAAAGATCATTCATTCATTCAGTTTCATGTTTCATTAAATAAAAGAATGTCTGGTTCCCACAAATATTTATGGTATGATTGGTCTTGAAATATTCTTGTTATTCTCTGTTCAGGAAAGGATTTAGTGGATTTCTTTGGGTGTCCCCAGGTCAGTCATGATGCCACCCACAAAGTCCTTTCACCTTTGCGGAATACAGTCAGCCCAGCTGGGGTTTTCTCCTGACCTAAAATGCTGAAAATGTGGGTATTTCCTGACTCTTGCCAGCACAAAGATGAACGTTGTGTATTGCAATGGAAAGGTGTCTAGTAGTGGTCACAGCTTCACAGACATCATCTTATTTGCTGCCCTTCCTATAGGGAGAGAAAAAACGCTGGAAAGAAGTAGCTACCATTAATCATTTATTCCCTCAAAGAAAAGTTGGTGATAGGCTGTCCTCAAGATTAATTAAGCATAGTTCACATATTTCTACATATTAAAAAGGACAGTTGTACTTTTATTAGACATGAGTTCAAGTCCTTATTCCACATAAAAATACATAAACATTTATATTTCAGATTTATGGACACATTTTTATTTTTCATATTTTATGTTTTATATTTTTTGTAATTATAATGACCTTCAGAGCTGGAGTGGGAATCTATTTAGCCTTATGCTTAATCCAGTCTTTCCTACAGGTAAGCAGAAGTTATTTCTGGAACTGCTCCTCCTGGCCTACTCATATACAATACTCTACTATATTTCTTATTGCCTCAAATGATTTTCCAGATTTTCTGGCACTCCACGGTGTTGTTTTAATGCTCTGTTGGCAAATTCTGCTCAGATGGTTCCTTATGTTTCTAATTCTTTAAAATAAATTCCTTTCCCTGTAAAAATGATCCCATTTGTCCAGTGATATCCTATTTATAAATATACATTTTCTCTTCAATTTTAACAGTAACATTTGTTATGCCAGATTATCATGAGCTAAACTGAAAGATGCTTTATGCCTACTGATAATGCCTAGACAGTTTCTGATTGCATATATAGTACAAATTGAGGCCTACTTAACTCATGGGTCAGTGATAAATATATAGGGAAGACTAAAACAGTACATATAATCCTAGTGCTCTTATGTTGAACTACAGCAGAAAAGTAATTAAAATAAAATATTACTGGGTAGGGTGGTGTAAATATTATGTAACTAATTTAAAACATGTAGCCCTTTATTTTTCTGATAGGTTTTGATTATATATTCAGTTTATCTGGATTGATAAAAGGCACATTGATTGGAATGGATCAAAAATTCTCATCTACGCAATAGAAACAATCTGGTGCATGTCTTTGGAGACATATAACCCCAGACATATTTTGGATGGATCAGCAAATTGTCAGTAGAATAACAGAAGGGGTAATATAGAGCCACCAGCTTATCAATTGCTAGTTCAAATTTGGCTAAGTCATGTCTGATGGCTACAATTTCATGACTATATGATCTGACCTGTTCAAAGTCCTTCATATAATTTGTTGCTGATTGCAATCCAGGTCCCAGTGGAGCTGTGTCCAAGTCACAACAGAGATCACTCTAATTGACATTAAGTGTCAGTTTCCTTGGCAGGCGTGGATGGCAGGTCAAGGATTAACTACAGCATGAAGGCGGAATTCCTTTCACGAGAAACAGGATACTTTGAATGCTTCAGGGAAAGTCTCATCTTTTGGCTTTTGTGAAAGATTAGATCATTTATATCAACAACATGTTGATGTTTACCACATAGTTCATCCAGCAATACATTACATTTTAGGAGATAAAATCACATATCCTTATATACACAATATCTTCTGTGTTCTTATCTATTGCCATTGTATTATTTGATGAATTAAACTGTCTTAAGTTTCTCAGAATGTAAACTATGAGAATCAAACCTTATGTTCTCCACACAGAAAAACAACTGCTAACAAACCATTTTCCTCTAGATCTCAGAATAAGGTGAATCATACCCGAATTTCAGCTTTCTGGTTCAGATTGTCAAACAGCAGTTGGATTTCTCTCAGCTTTCAGCTATTGCTAATGATGTTGCTATAATGTTTTATTAAACATTGCTCATAACTGAATTTATTGAAGAGACCTTGACCCTTTTGATTTGAAATATCTTGAGATAAGAGGTAACACTGACCTGAAATAGTGGAAAGTTGAATTCTAATAATTGCAAGTAAGTCTCTTCTTTCTTTGTGTCTCATTCCTCCTTCTATCATTTTTATGACTGTCCATTTATAAAGTCACTTAGGCAGATACGCTGTTTGGCTGAGAGTTTGTGCAGCGAGCAAAGAGCAGTCCTCATATTCCTTGGAAAATGCAGTTACAAGTAGGAACAATTGTAAAGCAAAAAACTGAGAAATTATCCACCCAAAACCTTTTAATGTGGCAGCATTTTTTCATAAAATAAAATAAAATAAATTTTTTTTTTTTCATAAAATAAAAAATTGCTACATTCTCACAGATCACTCCAGCTATGAGTATGTTTGATTTACTGTGAATCTACAAAACTTTACTCTGGTGACTGTAAAGCCCTTTTCTGGCTGCTTTTTTGTTTTTTTCTTCAAAAACACTATGTGCCTGTAACTTCTTTCTGCTCTGAGTACAGTGAGTCAAATAAATTCTTGATGTAATGACACTAAAGTAAAAGAAGTTATATACAAGTTGAACTCAGCCCATTTTTTTGTTTATTCTATAATATTCCCTCTTATTCCATTTGCAACTCAACACAGATAATTTTTTTAATAGTCTTACTAGAATACATAAATATCAGAAAAATAAAGCACATTTTTATTACTATATTTTACAACTCTTACCTCAAACTTTCTTCACATTCATATTAATATCAAATTAAGTTTAAGAGTTCCTCAGACAAAGAAAAGAATACAGAATTGATTAAGTATGAAAAAGACCCTGAAATGGAGTCTATAAACATTTTTCAAAGATATTGAAGAACATCCATATAATGTAGATAACCAAACTAAAAAAAAAGTCCAGGTAACAGTCTCACTGAGCATCAAAAAAAGATAGAGAAAGTTTGGTACTAGTGTAGAGAGGGAGAGAGTCTCCAGGACCTGAGCTGACAGTTTTATAATTACATTTTTCAAGTTTATCTGTAGGTACCCTAGAGGCAGAATGTTAGTGAATACCTCTTAAAAGCTAAACCCCAAAATTTTTGCCTAGTTTCCTCAGAATATTTTCTTTTTATGGAAAATTTTTAAGCTCAGTAAAACTGAAAAAATTATGGGGAAACTATGAGTTTCATCAGATCTTTCAGAGAAACCTCTGGGTTTCGTATCAGCCCTCTCACCCTTTGGCTTCTTATGTCGCACCATGCTCTCCTGCTTGCTAAGCCGGCCCCGGCCTCTTTGGCAAAGAGTTCCCTGTGAATTTCAGCCCCAGCCTTTAGGACATTTAGTTTCCACAAAAAGTAGAAAAAGACAGCTTGTCGGTCTACAGGCATCTCAAAAAGTCTTATAGATTTATATTTTCATTTTTCTTATAATATACCGAGGTTTGAAATGCTGAGGATTAATTTCAGTGCAGAGGGCTTAAGGCTTGAAGATTTTCTGTGCTACAGAGTGCCAGGGATGAATAGTCTTAGGCAATCCTCAGAGACTTTCAAACATTTAATTCCAAATGCTTATATTTTTGTAACATACTTTATTATAATCCTTTTTCATAGTACTGTTCAGAAGAAATGGCACTAGTTTGTTACTACATGCAATTTGAAATGCAGTATCCTGAAATTTCAATAGACAAACTTTCCTGTAATATGAAATCTACTTTTCCAGGAATTTTTGTTTTTCTTCTCTATGGTATCTCACTACATAAGGTAGAGAAGGAATAAAAAACTTAATTAGACTGCTCTATTTTTAAAATTATTTTATATTTCTTCACTTTCAACACGAGTGCCACCATTCATTATTTTCTTTTTATGCTTAACTATTTCAATTTAAATTCTTGCAGTAAACACTTGGACTCTGGGAAGGCACCTGGACACTTTCCTGTACAGAATTTGTTTTTCTTACTTGTTTTTTTTCTTGATATCAGCAAATCTGTGCAATTTCAAACACCCTGTGGTCCATTACTCTTGGGATGTACATGAATTCCACTCCATCGTTCTGGCTGCTTGAAATGAGACTCCATGTGAGGAATTTTCTCTCTAATTCCCACACTCAAGCAGAACGTGAAATGGGAGTTTGAGTTCCTCTTGGCCCACACTGCTCATGCTGTTCTTCATAAATTTTGTTGTTATTTCTAGACCAATTGTAATTATGTTTTCATTGGCTTCTTCATTTATGTTTTGCTTCCACGTAGTCCTCAATTTGGTGTGTTGGCTTACCTTCTCATGTAAAAAGAGAATACTACACTGTTTTTTTACCCTCAATCAAATCTCCACAGACTTCTCTATCAATGGATAGACCCTAAGAATCTACTCTTGGGATACTTCATATCTCAACCAATCTATTATTTGAAGTAAACCTTTCAGAGATCTAATTTTTCACTTCTAACCTAACAAGGCGCTGTGAGGTGATATGATGTATTGACTTGGAAAATAGCAGCAATGCTTTGTCAACCTTTAACAAATTTAAATATATCTCGATCCCAATGTTGTACTCATGAACTCTCATCTGTGTGCCAACTTTCAACACGATGTTGAAGCTGCTTTGCATTACAGTGGGACAGCAGTATCCTTTGGAAAGATAAGAAGGTTAGCTTTTGCAGAGTGTAGGTTTTTGTGTCACAATATATTGAGAAGCATTAATCCTTCTCACTTGAAAGAAACCATTCCTCCAATCTGCATCTGTGTCGTGTCAAGATTTTTTTATTTTTTCAAATTTTGGGGAAAAAAGAGAAAAAAAGGAAGGGTTTGAGTTACAAGGTTTCCTTCAGCAGTTACTATCAGCCTGAAAATCCAAGATACAGGAAGGAGTAATTTTCATGTACTGATAGTATTTTAACTCTCTAATTGAAAATTACTTAATAATTAGGTTAAAATGTATTTTCTGGTTTTCTTTTTAGTAATGGGTCTAAACCACAAGGGCTTTTTTTTTTTACTTTCTAGCTAGATTACTTCTTACAAATTATATTTATTAGAATTTTCTACTCTCTTTCAACTTTACAAAGATTTTTCCAAAGTAAATCCTAATACCCCTCACATGACATTTCTCTTGACTTCTTGTTCTAAATTGCTGTGTAGCTTTGCTGTCTGCTGTTAGAATAGCTGACAAATTTGACTCCAGAATGCACTTCAGTGATACACGAGGGAATATTCCCATGAACTGGGTTATGTTGAGTCAGTCCACTATAAACTTGGCTCAAGAATTTGAATACAAATCAAATCTTTCCTACAGCTTAACAAGTTCATGCAAAAAGTAGGAAAAAAAGATACAATAAGACAAGTTTGTAATGATATAACAGAACTATTTGGGAGGATTTTCCTTTTAAATTTCAAGTCATCAGTCTGGCCAATATGTAAATCAGTAGTCATTTGGGTATAGTTCTGCCACATGTAGCTTGCATTTTCACCAGAAAGGTTTCATTGTAGGCAGCTATTCTCACTTGTATTATTCTTTATTAATATAACATTTTCTTAGTCACACATAGCAAATATATTTGACATATTTTGATCTTTCTATGCAATAATTTATTAATTATGTATTCTTGGAATTTACAGATTCTTGCACTTTAAGCACGTAACTGGAAGAGGCAATCCCAAGAGTCATCTATTCTGTGATATATTTATAAAAAGTAGAATGAAATTCCTAATTTTGAAATATATTTCAGAAAGAGAGATCAAAACTACTACCTGCTATCATGGTTGGATCATATTGACTGAAAGTGCAGGTATTACCTTTAATGTAGAAAAATGCAGCAATGGTCAATATGTTACGGACAGCAGTCTTGACTGTGGAATGAACTGAGGTGATTTCTGAACACACTTAAATTCTGCCTGATGGATGAATTGCCCTTCAGTTCTACGGCTTTAAAAATACAAATTGAATTCTGAGGAAACTATCCTAAAGCCAACTCTGCAATGTCCAAGGCCTTGCTTTCACATATAGCCTTGCTTGCATGTATAGCCTTACGGTGAACTGGAGAATGAAACCCCAGGGGAGAACTAGTGGTCAGAAAAGAGAATTTGTGTCCAAATTCAACAGACTGCCATTGAGTCCAGTGAACATTAGTTGACAATTTGTGTGTGTTTTGGTTATCCACCTATGGACATTAGTGTGTGACTGGTTTTTCATTTTACATTTTGTCTCCAGTGTTCTTTCTTGCAGTTGAGGGATAATTAATGAAAAGTGAATAAATTCAGTTATGAACAGACATCAGGTGGAATGAGAAGTGCCTCAATCAAATAACTTCTGTCAGTAAAATCCTATTGGTCTGAAATCTAAATAATCTGTAGAGGAATAAAAATGCAGTGAAACACAGCTAGCTGAAAAATTAATCTCAGAAGATTCTTACTAAATTATCCAGAATTTTGTGAAAGCGACATTATTTAATCCTATTGATTGATTGATGTACCACAACACATCAGATGGACAGAGAAATAGTGTAGAGAACAAACAGTTATTTTATTTGGATATGTGAAGCAGTTGCAATGGTCCCCTTAAACACTGCACCATGAAGAGTTAATGAAAAAAATCTGGTCAAGGTAGAATACTGAAGCATGGCCTTCTCTGGTAGAGAAAGCAATAGATCCATTAACATGACAGCTTAATGTTCAAGGTAACATCTCATTCCAACATATTCTGCCCTGTTTCTGTCTGTGCATAAAGAACAGACATAGATTTATTGCTTCACTGTTCTCTTTGTCAGAAGAAGTTAATTTAACTAATCAGCAAAGTGAATGGACAGAAATCTGTGCCTTACTGTTTTGCACAGATGAGTCAAGGGGCCATCAGACAGTTTCTCTGTCTATTCTCTTCTGTGAATCTCATAAAAGTATCCTGGTTTCTGATTGTAATTTTTCATTGATTATCATCAGAAAAATAATTCAAAAAGTGAGCTGAATCCCTCTACACTTTTTCCATCAATGCTTCAAATGTAAGTAAAAGCCATTCATTTTGCCCAAAGTCTTCTATCTGGCTTATTTTTATGAAAATTTTCACTGTGTTTGGGAAATAGTTATGCAGTAAAATGCAATTCCTGTTGCTGCACAGTAAAGTACAGACAGGATCGATACAAAGCATTTGGAAAATGCTGCTATTGCCATTTTTCAGGTGGAAAGCTGAGGCAAAGAAATATTAAATTACTTGCCCAGGAGGAATTCTGTAGCACAGTCAAGAACAGATACATTTGGAAAGTACTTTGTATATGTTTGTTTTCCTGCAAAAAAGTATTTCTTCTCATTGTAAACTAAAAACATTTTCCTCTGTGTTGTGGTACTGTAAAGTACCATACTCAAACAGTTTTCAGTGCAAACAATAATTATATTCCAGGGGAACAGAAGAACAAAGACACTGTTATGAAGTATGATTTCAGTAAGACAGTTCTGGGAAAAATTTTAGGGTAATACATATCCATACCAGTCTCATGATTGAACAGATGTATCATGGCATTTCCAAGTTAAGAAATGTGACTACTGCAGTGAACAATACACTAGGAAAGCTGTGCTTTGACAATAAGGCCCGATTGGCTGGTTCTATCTTCCTCAAGAATTTTGGACTCCTAGCAATATGTTTCCTGGGATATTTGTAGGAATTTAACAAGTTTTGATCCATAGGTGAGAAAATTGAAAATAGAGGAAGCAGACATAACAGAACATTAAAAACAAAAAAAGCCTAAGAACAGTGTCTGGGAATTTCACAGTGAGTGATGCCGTACTTTAAAATAGAACTAGCAATTTGTAATGATAAGATGATGAAAAGTGCAAACCCAAATTCTCAAAAGTGAATGATAACTTGTTCTTGTACACTTGTGACAGGTTAGTGCTTATGTCTTACAGCTTTTACAGTATCCCTTTAAAAAGGACTTCACTGGGACTTCCCTGTCAATTGATGATGAGGTCATTTGGTCAGAAAGAGATTGTCCCACCAACACGCATATGTGTGCACTTAATCATATGCCCAGTTACACACCAGAGTGAAGTACATTAAAGAACGCATTTATTAACTTTAAGAGTGATCTATTATGTTAATGGCTTCACTTCTGGCCATGACAAAGAGGATTATAAATTAATAAATCATAGAAAATGTGTTCTCTTCTTAAAAAAATGCAGCTAGTATTTTGTGCCTGGTCTTTGTGGCTCCAATTAAAAGAATAGTCATTCCAGGCTGGCCTTAACTGGATAGCATTTCTGCTTTAGCCGTCAGCCAACTCTAGCATAAACTAAACAAATCTATTATTTGTACAAATTCAGTTTAGAAATGTTTTGTTAGGTAAGATTTTAGAATAAATTTTTTTTTATAAATAAAGGTAGAACAAATAGATTATTTCTAATGTTTCACTACTTCAGTGATTCTTGTTTAGACAGTAAATGGTGGGCCTGAGAAAGAACCAGGGCAAGGCTGTCTTCATAAATCACATAGTTAGTTTTGGATTGGGTTTTGGCAGTGAAAAAGGCAAAAACAGCAGCTAGCAATTCTCTTTCATTAAAAAATGATAAGCATTTTTCTTCAAACCAGAAATATTTTTTAGTTAATTGAAATTAGCCAGATAACGTCATAGACCTGAAAAGTAATATGAAAAGGAACCACATTCAACAAAAATATTGGTTCAGATCCTTCACAGTGGAATTAACACAGAAAAACTTTGGACACAAATTATTCTGAATTTATGAGACCATGCCATATGTATGGGCATTGGCAGCCTGACCAATTGCAATAGAGTCAAGTACTCTGGAACACCTAGCAAGTACAGCTTGTGACATAATGGGATAGCATTTGTGATTTGTTTGCTTGAATGTGCATATTGGCACGTAGCATCGAGATATTCATGGCACAAGTACATGCAGGATAGCCCTTTCAAAATCTGAGGTCATATGTGTAGATGATTGGCATGCAATTTTCAGGCACTGGAGAGGAACAAATGGAAGTACTTTAGAACTTTATGTGGCTACTGAGTCTAATGTCTCCCAGCTGTTCCCTTTCCCAAAGAGAATGCATGACCCAGAATAGGAGGCAATCTCCAAAGATGCCTCTTCAAAAAGGTACTCCTCAAAAATCTGCCATGTCCTGAAAGAAAACCCCAAAACAAAATCCCAAGGAAAACAACAGTCATAGTATTTGCTGCAAACATCATGCAACACAGAAATATTTTAATATAAAGCTAGAAGCATTGCTGAGCCAAGCTGTTGAATTTTGAGACTCGTGTTTAAAATTTTAGTGTAGTCCACGCCCTGACCCTGGTCTCTGGCCTGGGTCCAGACCAAAGCTTCAGACCATGTACCTTGGAAAGCAGACAATCCTGCTGCAGCTCTGCACTTCACATGCTGGGATTTCATTTTTTTTAATGAAAACTTTATCTAATTTAGGACCAACTTAAGGCTAAATTTAAATACATTTACACAATCTACAACTAGAATATAGAAATGACTGAAGAGCACAAGCATCCTTAGACGACACAGTAAAGTTACAAGCTGGAGTCAGTTTTTGATGCTATACTTTTGTTCTATTGAAAAATATTGGTGCACTGAGGTGTGTATGCTGTTCCCAGCAACGCATTTTTATTCCTTCTATGATTTCATGAGAATATGTCTCAGGCTTTTTTTGGGTTTGGGATTTTTTCTGTATTAGTATTTTTTGTTTGTTTGTTTGTTTTTGTTTGGGTTTTTTGTGTGTTTGGTTTTTTTTTTTTTTTTTTGTTAAGGAGTGAAGGAGGGAAAGGAATTTCTAGCCTAAAATGAGAAAGAGTGACAAAGATAATGGCTGAAGTGCAGAATTCAGAATAGTTTTTGGTTTATATCCTGCCTCTTCCTTTATGCCTACTGTTGTGAAACAGAATGAGAACAGCTCCATGATTTCAAAACAAAGTGAAAACACCTCCTATCATTTTAATTGTATTGGAACCTGCTAAATGCTTGACCATTGCAAGAAATAAAAATGGCATTTTTCTCTCTTGCCTTGTGAGAAAACATGGACGAAATTACATGAATCCTCTTAAATATTCAGTATAAATTATTTCAGTGGATGTTTGAGTTGAAATGTCTCATTTCAAAAGGGATGCATTTACTGGCTTTCCCTTCTCCTTTACTGGTTTAAGTTACTAACTTAATTTGACTGTTGATCAAACAACAATAGATCTATCCCCTTCACTATTTCTTAGAGTGTTTTGGAGGTATTTGTACAGAAGTAATGATATTGAAAATTTCAAGTACCTGTATACAGTTATGGATTTTACCTCATTGTCATTATTTAGCATTTTCTGTTTAAATGCAGAAGAAATATATGGTCTCATTGCTCCCCTGGCCCATCCTTCCTCCTGAAGGCTGGACTGGTAGGCTTCTAATGATCTAGTTCACCTCTGATCTATTCCTTTTGTAAGGATGATTACACCTCTGAAGAAAATAATAGCACTATACAGGAAGATTATTAAATTACTACAAATTCCCTTTCTTTCAGAACCTCAATTTCTTGTTTGCTAAGTTTATTTCCTGTTGATTACCACAAGTGATTTTCTCATGCAAACTTAGTGAAGAAGAACTTAGTGAACGTAACGACATCCTAGAAGAGCTGGGATAAAGAGTAAAACAATAATGAAGAAATCTGTGTAGCTGATATGGAACTGGTTGATTGCTTCTGAAACTGACTGAAAGAAAATGTTAACACTGCCCCTTGAAAATAATCTCGCTAGGAAATCTCGATATAGGCATGCACAAATCCTTATATGTCCACCAAGATGGTTGCTAAGCTTAGATTCTGTAAACTAAGATTTTTGTCACCTTGATTCTTCTTAAATATAGTCTTCAGCACTACTAGCATCAAAAAAATCCACTTCCTTACTGTTTGGTGGAATGCAGGTAGGTGCTGGGCAATAAATCAGAATTTCTTTGTTGTAAACTGTAGATTTTTATATTACTTGTGAGCATTGTCCAATAACAACTCATTTCCATCTGAGAAATGTCCACATTTCAAAGCATCATATAAATTAATCCTGAAAAAATAGTGTCAAAAAGGATAACTTAGATTATGAAGGGAAGCTTTTCTGTCTGAAAAGTCATTAATTCAAATTTTAAAATCCTAAACAATCCTAAGAAATTGATTGAAAATCTGGGATTAATTATCTTAGTCTTCCTAAAATAAACTTTCAAATTATGCTCTGAAAAAATGCGTAGTATGAACCTGCTTATCAACTTATACTTGAGTTAGAATTAATGAAGTGATTTAGGTAAGCAATCAGAACTATTCACTGCAGTTTAAATTGTCACTTCAAAATACTTAATAAATTAATGTCCAAAATTCTTTTTTATTTTAATTTATAATGGCCACACTTAAAAATGAAACATTTTATAAACATCCTATGAGCTAAGTATGAATTTAAAAGTTTTAGTACTATTTGATTTAAAATATGTTGTATGTATTTTAATAGATTTATTCTGCTCTTTACAAACATAGTGTTATGTATCAAAACTAAACTTAGAGTTTTCTATGATTTTACTTACATTGTGTCTAATAATTCGTCAGAAACTGAAACAGTACTAAAGCCAAAATTTGTATTCCTCTACAGGTGGTACATCTGCATCTAAAAAGCAGCTAATCAAATATTTTAAACACTGAGGCCAAATTTGATGTTTCCTTATTTTGTACCATATTAAAAATATTACAAAAACTCTTGAAAAGAAGAAGGAACTGACAAGATGTATTATGAGTGCAACCTCTTAAAAGTGCCTACCAACAATTGCATGTAACATGAGAAGTGCAGATCTGTTCTGTACTTCACTTCCCAAATCCTATATTTATATAGGTAAATATAAATTTCTGCTACAGATTGTGATCTAAGAACTGGACAAATAATTAGTGGAGATTTAAATCAATCAAAACATCATTTCATGTGTTACACTGGAAATTTTTGATAACTCCCTTATTAATCCAAGAAAAGCTTGTTTTATTGGCAGAAACACTTTTTAAAAGCCAGAAGATATTAAAAAAAAGTTTTAAAGGATTTCGAATGTTGAAAAAAATTTGAAATAAAAATTTCCTTATATAATTTTAAAAACAAAATTTGCATAGAAGATATTAAGAAGAATTAATAGTAATTAAAATTATTCAAATTCTCTGCAAATAAAGTTATCTTTTAAAAGAATAACTGGTGCTGACAGAAAATTTTATTTATAGTAATTTCTATTATGTTTAAGTAAACAAATAGAAATCTTAGGGAGGATTTTATCAATGTGTGTAAATGTGTGCGATGGGAGTCTGTAGAGACTGAGCCCAGAGTTTCTCATTGATGTCCAGTGGTGGGACAAGAGGCAACGGGCATAAATTGAAATACAGGATATTAAATTTAAGTATAAGAAGAATAAATTCTTCTTTTAAGGCTTGCCCAGAGAGGTTGTGTAGTCTGCCTCCTTAGAGATATTTGAAACCTGGCTGCATCTGGTCCTGAGTAACCTGTTTTGAGTAGAGCAGGAAGAGTATTCTCCAGAGCCACCTACCTTACTCAACTGTTCTCAGATTCCATAAACCCTACAGAAAAGCTACAACAATTTTCCTTCTAGCCAAACATATTTAAAAAGAAAATAATTATAAAATTATATGTGCACATTTAATTTCCACAGAAGCCAAGAGAGCATGCTTCCAGCTCCCTTGGTACCAAGATCTTACTACATAAACCCAGTAAAATTAAAAGCTTGATAACAAAGACAATTTAAGTTTTTCTTTACAATTCCATATTCAGTAGGCAATTAGTATTTGTTTACTTTTGTTGTTGAAATATTTAGAAGTTCATAATGCATATATTCATGTCCCAGAATGTTGATCTATGTTGAAAAGACACGAAGTAGAAATATTGTTGTCATACCTGAGAGTTTGAAGAGCTGAATGTTGGAATCATGAGGAGCCATTTGGGAATCTCTAAGTTTCCATAATATCCATGAGGTCTGAAAGCCATTTGTGAAATCCTCACTAAGTATTCACTGCCTAAATTCTTACAAGAATCACCCACAAAAGATAGAGCAAGAACAAAATTTTTCTGGATCTTATTCTATCTTTGTAAAAGCTTATTTGAGTCAGGCTTGATACAGCAAATATATCTTTACAGTATCTTAGGCTCACTAAGCTCCCCATACACAGAAAGAACCTTTCCTAGAGCCACATCTGCATAGAAATTAATTTGGCGTGACCAGATATTTGGTAATCAAAAACATTGTGTGAATCTACCCTGCACATTTTATTTTGGTTTCTTAAGTATAGACACCAGTAGGTTTCAAAAGTTTGTATTTTATAAGAGTGTATATTTTGGAAGTCACATGCATCTATATGGGAACAGGAAAGCAGCACTTTAAACAGCATAAATCCGCAGCTGTTCAATGAGCCAGAGTAAATAAAGCTCTGAAGATAAGTCTTCCCTTCCTCATCCCCACAATTGCAGTCTTCTTGTTTCACCCACCTTGCAGTTGATTGTGTTTAGTTCTGTCTTACATGAGCCTCACAGCACTATCTAGGTCACTAGAAAAGCATTTTGTTTTTCATCACTTTTGAGAATTGGTGTTAGATTTATTGTTGCCACAAGTAAGAAAGACCCTGTCAGGCTGAAGCTGACCCATCCAGATCTAAACACCCACCTCCCCTTCAGCTGTCTTTTTTTATAGTGGAGACACCTAAGTGTTTTTACAGTGTGATTCATGTCCTTATAGATGTGAATCAGCTATACATGGTTAGAATAATACACCATCTCTAAAGACCGTCTGTTTTTCTCTGTTTATATTAAAGAGAGATGAGGGTACAGAGCTCATAAGGCTCTATATGTATCCCAGATGCCTAAAACCAGACATAAGGAATACATTTCTTTCAGTCTGAACCTCTGCTGCGAGCTCACTTCTTTCCTCATGCTTACCTGATATCAAATGGTAGTCCCATCCCCATG
Organism: Oriolus oriolus; assembly: GCA_013400235.1. Taxonomy (NCBI): domain Eukaryota; kingdom Metazoa; phylum Chordata; class Aves; order Passeriformes; family Corvidae; genus Oriolus; species Oriolus oriolus. The sequence goes on from VXBT01010113.1 coordinate 121,786, forward strand.
TTCTTATTGTCCTCCCCACAGAAGATTTCTCATGACCTGCATGAAGCTCAGAGGACAGGACAAGCCACAATCTCATTTGCTGCTGCCACCTTTCCCTCCAGGTCTGGGAAAGCAACACCGTAACACACCACACCACAGATTAAACAATGAGAAACTCATAGCACCTATCAGCCATCAAACATGAATTTTATCGTCCTCTGTTGAATCTGGCATCACATGATAGTTTTTACCTAATTAGATACATATTTGTGCCAATTACACATTTGCAGTTACCTAGTGTTTTATTACCAGCTGCAATTTTTTGGCTATTGCTGAGTTCATGAATAGAATAGTCAGAATTATCAGTGTGTCTCTTGACAGAAACTGACTTGTTACGAGATTTTTCTTGTCTATTAGATCATATAGAAAAGAGTTTTAAGATTCTCGCATTGATTTTGGAATGTTTATTGACAGAAAAATTGACTGATATATTGTTTAGTGGTAACTATACTCAGGTATCTTTTTTTTAATTTTTTTTTTTCACTATTTTTTTTTCTCTTCCAGTTTATTTTTACAAAAGAACACTTCAATGAAAATGGTTTCTTTTTATCTCTTCATGAAATAAATCTGAACTTTCTACTTCTGTTTCCCACTAAATTTTCCATTCTCAATAAAGTATTTTAGTGTCAGAGACAGTCTGAAATCCAGCAGAACCAACAGCTTCAAAATCCTTGCAATGTCAGACTCTAATACAAGAGGTTGGTAATATTCCAGTGAAAATGTTTAAAGATATATATTAGGAGACATACTGGTTTCTCAAGTCTCCATCTGCTCCAAAAAAATTATTTTAATTTTGCCTCAAAGATGCCTTAGCAACATATCTCCTGTTATCTCTTTGGCTTTCAGCACTCTTCTCTGCTTCATCTTTGTCATTAATGGAAACATATGGCCACACAATAAAATAAATATGCATCTTGCTTTTGCATTTTAAGCCCTGGAAAACTCCCCAGTCCACATACTTCAGGTCTTTCTCTGGCTTTGTCACACTGTTCTCCCATTTGAGTAATAGTTTCTGTTGTATCACTCATTATATAAAAATCAATAATGATTTTTCTTGATTTAGTCAAAAAGAAGGCTGTTACATTGACCAGATCAATGTAACAGCCTTCTTTCTTCTAAAATGGACATATTTGTACAATGTCATCCAAATTAAAGTCTGTTAGGTACACATGCTCTCAGAACCACAGATTCAAATAGGATCATAGAACAGAATATGCTGAGTTGGAAGGGAGCCGACAGGATCACAAGTCCAACTCCCAGCCCTGCACAGGATACCCCAAGAATTGACATGTGCCTGAGAACATTGTCCAAACGCTTCTTGAGTTCTGTCAGGCTTGGTGCTGTGGCCACTGCCCTGGGGAGCCTGTTGCAGTGTCCAACCACCCTCTGGGTGAAGAACCTTTTCTTGATATCCAACCCAAACCTCCCCTGACTCAGCTTCATGCCATTCCCTTGGGTCCTGCCACCGGTTATGAGACTGAAGGATCAGTGCCTGCCCCTCCTCTTCCTCTTACAAGGAAGTTGTAGACTGCAATAAGGACTCACTTTGGTCTCCTCCTCTCCACACTGAACAGACCAAGTGACCTCAGCAGCTCCTCACACAGCTTCCTCTCCAAAATTTTCACCCTCCTAATGGCCCTATTTTGGATAATCTCTAATAACATAATGTTTCTTTCATACTGTGGTGCCCAAAACTGCACACAGGACTCAAGCTGAAGCCACAGCAGTGCAGAGCAGAGAGGGAAAATCCTCTCCTTTGACTGGCTGATGATGCTGTGCCTGATGCACCCCAGGACACAGCTGGCCCTCCTGATGGCCAGAGCATTTTTCCTTTTCATATATTTGTCTTTTTTCTGCCTACTGTTTTCTCATCCCTCTCTAAAAGAGGTTTCTCTCATTTTTTATCAGCTAACATGATGATCAAAGCTGCTAGAATTTAGTCGTAACTGTTAGCCAAGTTTTCCTTTATACCCAACAGGTAAAATCTAACTTCTCATGTCTTTCATAAAGGTTGAGATGTCACCCTGACTTCAGGTAAATTATTCAAATCTGCCCAGACAGCCCAACTCATTCCGCTTTTCCCATCAGGAAACCTTTGAATATGCATCCTGTACAATTCCTTGATAACAGGCATTCAGCCAACACAATATCCTCTGGAAAATGCCTAACATTCAAATTATGCTATCCCTTAGATTCGTGAAACTCTAACTTCTAAAAAATCTTCTGCCTTCTGCACAGGCCTGATGAGAAGGGCTTTCCACATCTACACTTCCTTTTCTCTAGAGAGTATCCAAATAGGGAAAAGTCTAACTTCTGAAGTCAGAGATACCATTGGTGGTATAACTCTGGGTGTCTGAGCCAGGGTGAGGAGAAAGGGGCAAAGTTCACTGTGCAGTTTCTTCATGCTTTAGAGCCAGCACATAGTAACAGCCTATTGAAAGTATACCAGACATAGTGCATTTGTGTGATTTATAAGGTTAGAAGTAAAGAAATTATAAACATCTTTAATAAGGCTGTTCTTTTTTTGCAATTGATAGAAGAAAACCAACTTGCACTGAGGCCAAAATTAATTTAATGCAATTGATAGAAGAAAACCAACTTGTACTGAGGCCAAAATTAATTTAATTGTGAAAGTGTAAGTAGTTTGTGTTAAAATACAAGATTATCCTTTTATGTTCAGCATTGATAGTTGAAATCTAATGGTAGAAAATGGCATAATTAATAAAAACTTTTGTCTTGCTTTAGTAAAAGAAAAAAATCAGAGAATCTGTTGAAAAAATACCATTAATTATACAGGGACTGTGTTTTCATATGACCTGAGAGTACATGTTTAGCTTCAGGCTGAGGGTCTGGATGAAGCATTTTGTAACCCCCTGTCTGTCCAACCACCTGGGTTCCATTTCTGCAAAATCCAGAGTACACGGCATGAGGCAAATAGCACAAGTCCAAATCTTCCCCTGATCCGAGAGTCGGGATGCAGGATGACTGGGAGCCCAGAAACTCTCCTAGGTCTCACAGCTTGCACATAGCCTGAGACAATACAGAAATGCAAAAAGTGATCTCCAAGACAAGGAATATGCCACCTTCTTTCCCCACAGAGAGAATAAAAAAAAAGTAGACAACAAAATTAACTTTTAGTTGATAACAGCGATGGTGAGAAAAAACCATATTACGGTTTTTTGTCATTACATAGGGTGCTGTCAGCCACAGTGCGCAATAGTGTCCACGACACGTTTTTCCCATTTGGTTCTTTATTGTGGTGTGAATATTTTCATGGGTGTTTTAGTCATTGCATTAGTATTTCTGGGTCCTTTGTATTCTGAAAAGTGAATCTGAAGACGTTTCTGAATATCTGAAGAACATAGATGCATATCCTCTCATGCAGAAGGGGAAATGTCAGAATCAGATTACATCCTTTACAATCTGCCAGCATGAGTTCATAGGGAGTCTGGGACAGATTCTAATGTCTTTACAGCAGACTAATCATAAAACATTGGCTAAAACATGTGAAAGATGAAAATAAAGTGAGCATTGCCACTTAGGGGACTATTACCTTTAAGCTTCTGAGCTTAGGTTCAGAAGGCAGTCCACAGATCCTATGTTAACCTGTTAGACATGGTAAATCACGCTTTGTCCCTGGACTGCAGCAGGAGCTCAGAGAAAATGAACCAAATTTAAGCTGTGGTTATATGATCACTTGAACTCTGCTTAAATCTCCATGAATGTGGGCAGACAGTCTGTGCATCTCCCCTCACATATTTCAGAAGTTGATATCTGTCCTGGCTGGAAAGGAAACTGACCAAAGTGGGTGGGGAAGGGGGAAAAGTAAAGATATGGAGATTAGTTTTTAGTCATGGCAGTTCCTGAATCCTATTCTGGGAACAAGAACCTGCAAGAAAGCCCTTGCAGACAGAATCAAAGAACTGAGAAATACGTAAGGATGAGAGGGAAGAGAGGCCAGCCTCTTTAGACAGCACCATGGTTTTATGTTGCAGTACAGTGGATGTGTAAGACGGACTTAATTTACTTACAGACAATATGTTGTGCTAATAATGTACATCTCGGTGGAACTGACTGCAGAATAAATTTCCAAAGTACCAGAACAATGCTGGTGTTTCATTACATTTAGGGAGTGCTGCCAAAACTTTGTCCTTGATAAAAGACTTCTACCTGAAACACAGGCCTATTCATCGTATAAACCAACCTTGCTCCTGCCTGAACTATCAAAACACTTCATGCAAAGAAGTGTTTCTGTACCTCAAAAGAGAAGTGTCAAAGGGTATATGAATTGCTGCAGTCTTTGTGACCCAGTTAAGAGAAAGGTGTTCAGATGCTACAGAGCTGAGAAGCAGTTCAACCCCTTAAATACAGTATTTGTTTTACAAGTATTCTTCTTACTTTTGGTAGACTGACTCACAAAACGTTCCTCAGAGTAAAAAAGTATCTTGCAAACCATAGCTAATATTCCACAGTGTGTTACAGATGTCACCAGGCTTGCTTCTTTTGTGCTCAGTTCTGGATTTTTGTGGTGGAAAGCAACTTCTGAGCATTTTGGGTTTTGTCACATATTGACATTAATCTAGGAGTTCAGGCCTCTAGTCTACTGTGTTCACAGGAGTAGTCTGAGGAGGTCCTCAGACTACTACCTTAGATTCATATAATAAATATCAGACACTTGCAGACCAGAATCATGCCTTGAATTCCGAGTATCCCTGTTTAGTTCAAGTATCCATGCTACTTGTCCCGCCACAAGAAACTACAGTTAATATCCATCCCTACATAGATGTAAAAATAGATATTTTGGAGAAATTTTTCAAGTTTATTTAAAAAAAAGCCCAACATAATAATGAATGAAGGTCAATACAAGCAGTTTGTGTAAGCTTCTTTGCTGAGGGCTGAATATGACAAATACTTGCATGGTATAAGGAAAATATGGAGTTCAGCTCCTGTTCATCTATCTTCTAGGCCCCAAGTTCAACACCAGAATATAGATCTTTAGTAGAGATATTATGATTATTTGTTGTATGTTTTGCACTGTTTTTTACTGTTTCAAGCAAAATCTGGGCCTTGTAGTCCTTAACAGTTATGAGCTCATGGTTACAAACAGCTCCAGTCTCAGACTCAGCTGAAGAATGTTCATACATAGCTGAAATTTTTTTTTATTATCCTCAGCATTATGCTTTCATGATTTAGAATTAAATCCTTGTGTTCTTGTATTTTTCCCCCTTATTCCTTCTTTACTCCCATTACAGAAAGTGTGATTTTTTTTTCTTCCTGAGGGATTAAGTTTTAAAATAAACTGCTTGAGTTGGCCTAGTAATAATAATGTAAATGTTCACCCAGTAATGGAAGAATAAAGCATTAGCCCCTTCTCATTTCCCTCAGAGAGTTCAGCAGTTCTAATTTTGCATTTGTACCTTGAAATCTTGAGCTGTTTTGAATTTTAGCATCCAGTGACTTTGTTCTATTCAGCCTTTTCTCCTTAACCTACTGCTGAATTCCATTTATTTCATTTATGGAAACACTGGAATCAGTCCTTAAATTGATGTAGTACTCTAAGCTAATGGCTATATTCTGTATTTCTGTATTCTGTGTTTATATAAATTTAAAACAAACACAGTCTAAACTCATATAAATGGAAGAAGAATAAAATAGCTTCATGACAGATAAAGAGAGTATAAAATCAAATAAACCTTTAAAATAATTAAGTGTTCATGTTGAAATATGTTGTTATTGTAGGAAGTGGAATGCTAAATCACTTTAGAAATCCCTAGAGGTGAATTTGCACAGAGCTGTTACAAAGATGGTGTAAAATACAGGCATGAACACCCACACACCCACACACTCACCCACACACCCACACCCACACAAACAAGTGCTATTCTACACCATTTGTTAATAACCCAATAATTACCCACAGAGTAGACAATAAAATAAAACTCTACCACTAAGAAACAGTGATTACGTTGTAATAAGAATATAGGTGTCCATGACCAAAATGCACCCTCTAAATACAATTAAAAAAAAAAAAAATTCAAATAAATACAGACCTTTCCAAATTCATCAAGACCAAAACCTGAAAGTATCTGAACTCTTAACCTTCCAAGCTGTCTACTTCTAGGTATACACTGTCCTCCACTCCTTTTGAAACCTTTAAGGTAAATGGTTTTCATTTTTTTCTATGTCTCATACTGAAAACCTCAGGGTTAGATATCTGGCCAATTAAGAGGCATAGGGGGGATGGAAGGGTAGATGAATGTGAGGGAAGGAGAGACAGAAAGGAAGTGAGAAAAGGTGAAAGAATAAGAAGAAGGAAAATAGGAAGGAGAGGAAAAAAGAGCATTACAGCTGTACTACTGTGGTTAAAATACACAGACTCCCTGACTGTGCCATGTGCTGCTGCATGCTAAGATCACCACCTTACATTTCCTAGTGGGAGGTTATTTACAAATTTATTTTTGCTTCTGCTTCTTTTTTCCAGCCTTGGCAGACCAAAATGAAGATTATTCATAAATAATCTGAAACAAGATGATTCAGACCATTAGATTGTCCCGTCAATCTATATCTCTGTGTGCCATAAACAAACAGCTACAAGAGCATCTCTGTCAGCACTGAATGGCATGCTTATGTTTCTAAGTACAATATATATAAAATAAGAACTTCATGTCACAAGGAAAAAGATTAATGGAGATAAATAACATGTTAATGAATATATTTTTATGGGGAATAATTTTTTCTGCTAAACATTTAGGAAATTTTAAGCTTTCATATTTATATTGATATTCAAAAGCTACATAACCAACAGAAAAAGAATAAAACAGAACAAAACAGAAACAATGGCAACATCTATACTAATTGCTAGTCAGTGATTTAGTATGTCAAGGCAAGAAGCTGTTTTATATAGTAGTCTTTGTGATTCTAAAGTAGCAACATGTCAGTGTCTTGCCTATGAGGAGCATTAGGCACCTAGAAAATCTTGTCATTGCCTAACTTCATGAAAGTGGTATACAAGCAAGGGTTCCTGCCACTTCACTGAGGCAGAGGTGCCCTCCCCAGCTCTGCACTCACTGCTGTGAGACAGGTTCTGGCATCAACCCTTCCCTTGGATACATAACAGATGGTATATCAGTTCAGGTAATAGTTACAAAGTTCGCTGAAGGTCTGGGCTGAAGTCCTATTTGTGGTTATTTAAGTTTTCACTGGTGTGGATTAGGAGCATTCTATACCACCAGACTGCAACAATCCCCAGCCTCTGTGCACACTTCTTGTGGAAGATTACTTGTAGGACAGCATGATTAAAAATTTCTCTGTGATCCAGTGACAGGAAAGATCATCAAAGATATAGTGGACAGTTTTAATTATTTTCCCTTGTGAATATTGAATCTTGAATATCTATTTATATTTCATGGAGTGACTCCAATAGGTACAGTGCCAGTCCAGAATAACTAAGGAGTTAGAGCACTTTGGAGGTCAGGAAGAGATTCCTGTGCAGGTTCTGGGTTAATTTAGGCAGTAAAGTGACTGAATCTTAATCTTTCATATGCCCTGCAAGTTAAGGGGCCACTGAACTGTGTCACATAAGATACAATCCTCTTGTTTTGTCCAAATATGCCGTATTTACTGAAGCTTAGCAAGTTAATATATCTGACAAAATAAAGCTGATTTGGAACATAGCTGGCCATCTCCTTTCATCTGTGATAACAGAATCATATCTTTCCCTGTATTTTCATCATGTTTTTTCAGTATTTTCTTTTAAGACCTCTTTTTTGAACACTCTTTTTTCCTTCTCCAACATTTATTTGAATTTCTGTTTTCTTCTGAAACAGGAGGAGTGTGCATATGGAATTGGCCGTTGAAATAAAGAGATGCGTACAATGATTAGAAATAGTCATTTAGTTAAATAGACACTAATTCATATTACATTTAAACACTTTAAACTATACTTGTTGTAAGAGGGAAATGAGCTTACAGCCCTTAAACTATGTCTAATTTCCTACAATTTATGAAGAATAATGGAAGCTACTCCAAGAGGAGACATTAAGAGGAGTTTTTCCTGTCAAGGTGGATATGCAATTGTTCAGGGCAGGCTCTTCAAAATTAAAATAGATTTCTGTTTATATCCACAGTGTTTTAAGCCAATTTTCTGCCATTTGACTTAGTATTTAACCTTTTTATTAACAAGACTGAGCTTTGCTTTCCATTTGACTCCAGTTCCTTTCCCAAAAATAACCCAAAGTGCCACAGTCATAATATTAATTGCTCCTTGGGGAGTTTTGCTCCTTAGGGAGTTTTGACAATACAATTGTATTTAGGATTCTATCAGGAAGACTACAATGCTATCTGAAGTTGACTTCAACATTTTATGATCTTACAATCCGATTTCTTGATGAAAGTCAAAGCAAAGTGTTCCTGAAGAAGACTTTATACAAAAGCATTCCAACATTAAATGTTCAAGGTTCATATCACTGAAATTATATTGTTTGAAGTGATTGCTTCAGCTGCTTCAGGCACGTTGTGGGGAGTGATGTGTCTAATACAGATATAGAAAGAACACAGATCTATTATGTGGTGGAAACTTCCACTGAAACATCAATTTGGCATAGAGATGGTGTTTGACAGCCTTTGTATGTGCTTATGTGAAGCACTTGGCATTTTCATTGTAAGCAAATCCCACACTGTCATTCTTATAGAATGGTAACTTGGTGATTTTTGTACATAGCAGTTTATTCTTATTTTTAGCCTTATTGGTTGCTAATTCTTAATAATGGAGCAAGTCTCTGATAGTCATTCCTAGAAGATATTACCTATCAAAACCACCTGTTTTTCTGGTGGATTTCTATTTAACTGTGTCAATCATGGAATTTGCATGCTTCTCTAGTGGTTAGTAAGGTATATTAAAAAAAAATACCACAGCAAATATAATGGAAAGATCACATGAGACCTTTCTAAGAAAAAACACTGTGCTTTCCTCCAGACGTGTAGACACCTCTATTTATTGTGGGTTTTCAAAACATTGTGGGTTTTTTCCAATTTTCTGCTTCGTTTTCCTTTATTAGTTGAAAGATGGTAGAGCTTTTTAATAGATAATCCTACTAGAAAACTGGTAGGCATCTCAAAAGCTAAGGAACCATCCTTAAACATTTAATCTGTTTTATATTTCTGTAGAGAATCTATTTATTTTTTTGAACTCTTTCCACAGACTTGTTTGAGATTGTTGCAGGTTTTGTGGTTGACTTAAATCAGTTAAGTCAACAGCATTCCACTAAGCAGCATATGACAGCAATGCAAGAGGACCATGAATAATACTTAATATTGGATAATTTAATGATTCTGCATACTTGGGCACTTAGTGATTTCAACATTCTCACATCACCTGTATAATCTGGCTATTGGAATCTCTAGAAGGGAGTGTGGAATTTCCTTAACTTCAAAATCTTGATCAGTATATCTCTTCCAGATGTAAACCCATAAAAAAGATATGGGGAAGTGTAAAAATACAAGTTGATTGTCCTGATATTTAAATTTGGAAGTTATTATAGATTTAATATATTTATATTACATAACAGATGTCCCAAACTAAATATTCACACATATACCTGGGTAAATAAGTTGAAGATGGGGCCACTCATTGCAATAGATTTGTTTCAGGTACACTCTAAGGACAATGGATAGCATTATGACATATGACAGAGCACATGTACAGAAAAGCTTCAATTTATTTCTTAATGAAGAGATGTAAAGATAGGTATAAAACAGGTGTAAACAGTCAAACTGCTCATTCAGGCTCTATCTCCATCAGCTAACCAGCTGCCCTCTACATGCTACAGTGGCCTGTATCACCCAACGCTGTAAAGTCTTACCCAGTGATAGACGTGCCAGTGCCTTAAGATCAATCTGCAAATGATTCAGTTCCAGCTCCTGAGAAGGTTTTAATCTCCTGTTGTTGAAAAAACCTTAAGAACCTGGCTAATAAAACACCACATAAATGTCCAAACTTCAACTAATTTTTACATTCCCACATATGGATAGTGATGTAACCTCAATTCTTTCAGAGGCAAAATAAAGGATGGAGACCACACTGGGGGACAAAGGAATGTGACCACTCCTTTTTATCTCAAGTAGCCAATTACAGACATGTAAAGGAATCAAAAAGTGACAGAAAAACAATGTTGAGCTACCACACTTTCCATTGACAGAATGTATGAGATTAAGAGATTTAAGACAGGAAAGAGTCAAACCCTCTGTCTTTTCTCATACTTTTTCATTCTTCCATCCCCCATATTTGCAGGTACCTGCTCCAGGCAGGACTCGTCTAACCCATCTCTAATTAATACTTCACCTAATCTTGTAATACCGCTAATTGTTCACAAACAGGCGATTTAATCAACACTCTACTAACAGGCGAAGCTTTATTCTCTCCACTATTTTGTGCTTTGACACAGGGAGAACTGAGGCAACTATGTCCCAATTGCTTTGTTTCCATGTAATTTAACAGCAAGACATTATTTTCTCATAAGAGATGCTTTGAATTTTTACTGCTAATGAATAAATTAACTAAAAAGGTTAATCTGCCTACATGTTTATGAAACATTATGCAAATTGCTCTCAGAAAGGTTTAATGGTAATTGAAAGCGATTGAAAACCATGGTACATTTCACTCAATTTTAACTTTTTTTTTTTATTTTAAGTATACAAATTGCACTCACTATAAGTTTTACAGATGTGTAGGGCAAGAGATCATTTTTATACTTTAAAGGCAGTTTCTTATAAATTTTCAGCTTTCTAGATTTCCAAGGGTATGGAGAATCACCTGAAAGTAGACGAATGACTAGTGAAAGATTATTGTCATTTATTATTTTAGTCCACAGAAGCACAGAATATGCTGAGTTTCTACAAACCCAATTATATTAATTTAACACATATTAAAGAAAATTTAAAAATATTTGTCATTGTCATATCTGGTTTTTTTTTACCAAGATGGTGTAGGATCTACTATCTACTCCAGAGCAGTGTGGGTTTATAGGGGTTGAGTCTTGCAAATGTGAAATGGCAACTTTTTAACACTTAAGTAAGTTGCTCAGTTTCCATGGCTCTATTCTAAATTCAACCAGGGAACACATTAAATACGCTCTCAAGGAAATGAGGCATGTTTAGAAGCACAAAGCAAGACTCAGTTTCCATCTTTATCAAGAAATGGTTCTGTTCTTTGATTGAAAAAGACTAATGAAATAGAGAGAGGGAAGGGACAGAGAGAAACGTAGTATAGTTTACTCCTCTAATTGATAAAAAAGGCATTAATGGAAAACAAAACAATAGATCTGTACATAAAGGTTTGTATTCCAAAAAAACCTAGAAAAAAAGAACTGCTACTCAAACTGTGAAATGAGATAGCCCCATGGCTTAGGAAATTTTTATTTGCAGCCAAGTCACCTGCATTTATTTCATCACTGAGTTTCCGTGTTAAGCTGGATTTCAGAACAATCTGAATATTTGTTCTGTGACAGAATGAGATGCATTTCTTAAAGACGATAATAACCTTACCTGGGAAATCAATACGTGATTTGCCTAGCACTTAAAGTATTTTAGGTGTTTATACAGGCATTTATGTTTTAGCAACAAGATGAACATTTTTTCTCCTTGGGGTTTTTTGGGGGTTGGATTTTTTTCAGGGTTTTTCTTTTTGAATTTTTGGGTTTTTTTTTTTTTTTGGTTTTACTAGTTTTGGGGGAGGCTGCATTTGGTTTTGGGGGATTTTTTGTTTAGACTTTCCTAAAAATATATAAAGACACACAGATTCCAGCAAAGATTTTTTTAATGTTATTTTTTTAATGTTATTATGTTAATGTTCTTTCACTAATTTTTTGCTGAATATTTATCTTAGTCTGCTGCAATTTTGAAAACATTTGCTTTTTTTGATTTGATAATTTTTAACCTTTATATTTGTCAGTCATCCTTTCTTTTCTCTGCTTTTCCTTTTGTGGGCAGGAATTGGTGAATAGAAAAGGAAACAAAAGGAGAAAAGGAGGACAACTTGTAGCTTGTTTTGAATATATTCAGTGTTGTCTATGTAAGTCTACATAAAAATGTATTTGAAAATTTTCAAGCAGCTCTGTTTGCAACTGTTTACTTCTAACATACCTGCTGAGTGTTGAAGATTAGTTAGCTGCATTGAATGCTGCTCAGAGCACTGCCTTGGATCTCTTTTGGAAAGTAAAAGTAGTGCAGAATGTGGTTTTGCAGTACATGCAATCTGTGCCGACTGTCAGCAAATTGAATAGTGAGGGACCATCCTGGGCTTAAGATTTGCTGCCCTTGCACAGCATGGGAGTCAGCAGAGCCCCGGAAAGCAGCAGAGTGCTCACATGAAGAGGCAAAGGCTGCTCATCCTGCACTGGCATGGTCGGGCAGCCCTTTCCTCCATTGCCTCCAATTGCCCAAAGCTGCCAACTTCTGCAGTTCAAAACTTACTGTGACTATGCCATCGTAACTCTCACTGAAGGGCAGTCTTGCTTAGGAACTTGAAGGGGTTTTTGTCATTTCACTTCTAGAAGATCCTACTGGTCATTATCATGTGAAGAGGTTATTCTCACTTTCTACTAATATCTTAGTTAAGTAATGAGGGTTCTTTGAATTTTTTTTATACTCTAGTGTGTTTTTATTTTTTAGAAAATAGTCATAAATATCAGAGGGTTTTTTTGCTTAAAAGCCATTAGCATTCCTCCTCCTACTTCTCCTATGTGGTGACTCTCATAGCCAAATCTCTCTCACAATGTTTTTCTGATATCTCCCATAAATGTTTTCATGGATATTTTATAACATTTTCTTCTTGTACTTCAATAGGTTTTGTAAATCACTGGTGTTCTTTGATTCCCCCCACGTAGTTATAAATATAAATCTCCCATCCTTTAGCCTTTGCTGGATGCTTTTGTTCTGCTCTTATAAATTTCACTGTGCTTTTCCCTGATAATTCAAAATGAGATTTTTTGAGCACAAGTAATCAGAAATACTTCAAAGAAAATAAAAGCAATGTATTTAGTATTAGTAATACTTCCCTTTAATTAAGTGAAGTTGATCAGCTGGTGCATAAAATTTGTATGAAAACAAGTGAACTCTGAGTAATTCAGAGATTGGGGAATTGATCCTCTTCCTTCTGCTTGGGTAAAAGTAGGTTCCCCTGTTTCCCACATTGCGAAGCACAGATTTATCTGTGAATATAAATAAGAGAAGTCTTAGATATGCTCAGAGTCACAACATCTTGTTGTGGCAGTTGGTAAAGATTGTTGGTGCATTTCCCACTTTGGCAATTGCCTCTCACCTTATCCAAGAGGATACATGAAATTCAGGGTGGCTGGGAATCAAGTGCCAGCTTCTCATACGGCCAATAAATACCTAAAGGCTGTCTTCAATACATAGGCCTTCATGTCTGGGGTATGAATAACCACAAAATATTTTTCCACACAAAATTTAGAGCATTTTCTACTTCTTCCCATGTCAGAGAAATACCATATGAGAAAATGTTCTTTCAGCAGTTTTCTTCCCAGAACTGGCTTGGAGCCAAATGTTCATGGTTCCACATTAGTGGCAAAAAAGCAGCCAAGTATTTCGCCTGTTTCAAGAGTGAGAAAAGAAGTTTACTCTATGTTTCTGCTTTTAATCTGGATGACTCTTGACTGAGCATAGAGGAGCCTGTCACCTGGGCACTCCTACCTCTTTTACGACTGTCTGGGAATCTGGCAGAAAAATATTTACCTGTTTCCAAACCATGAGCATGATTTGTGGTTTGTGGTTTGTACTTTATCTTTTTACACTAGGTGCAACATACTACTGCTCTCTCTGCTTTCCCAGGGGTCAGTTGTGTCATTAGTCATCTCAGCAGCAATGTAGCCCAAGGAGCAGTTAAAGGGTTTAAAAGCAGTATCACTCACACTGGAAGGATTGTTTTCCACCCCATCACAGTGTTGGGCACACTTGAGAGGCATGAGAGGACATGGCCACTTTCCACCTAAAGACCTGAGCAGAGGATCAGACCAACCAATCCACAGTTTCCAGCATGGAGAGCAAGGAGAGGTCACAGAACTGGGTAGCAGTACCTAAAGCACCCAGCAAACAAGTGACCTCATGGCTGTAAAATTTCTCTTCCCAAAACATTTCTGCTCCCAGCAACAGGAAACCCAGCCAGCAAACAAAAACGTGTCAGTAAGGTTTGCTATGCAATGAAAAACAGATAGCATGTGCCCTCAAATATTTAATAGGCCTGAATTGAAATATCAGACTTTCCTCATCACTTCTGATCTAACTTCGTGCCTCAAAGGCCTCAACAAAACCAGAAATTCAGTTGGCTAGGACTTTTTACTACCAAAATGTTATTTTTAATAAATTAACCTCGTTTGAAATTTGCAGAAGCAGACAAAAAAGTGATTGATTTTTCTGCATCTTCTTGTGTCTGAAAAAATGTTGAGCATTTGGATGCTTTATTTTCTCTCAGACCTGAGAACTCTTATGCCAGCTTACACCTAGGGAGAATTTTTACCTGTTATAATGGGAAGCCTGGCAGTTTTAACACATTACTTCAGTGTTTGCCTCTATTATATCTTATTTCTGTGGTTATTGGACACATTTCAGGTACTTCTTGACCATCAGACCCTTATAAACTCACATTGCTCACAAAGTTACCCAAGACGATATTATTGCAGATTTAACAGTCTCCAGATAGAGTACCTTAGGAAAACGTATGATTTATACTTTTACAGGCATTAACACAGTAACTTGAATAAAATAAGAACCAGCTTTCAGTTCAAGCTTTGTTTTCAGATTTGAAATTGGTTAGTTAGATTTCCAGTAAGTTTATTGGCTCTTTCTCATTGTCATTTTATTCATAAACGTAACTCTCACAGGCCTTCTTCCACTTCAGTGGAATATTGTTTGAAAAACAATTGGGTACAGAGTGACTTGAAGTTAAAATACTTTCCAAAGACAACGTCCAATAATATGCTGGGCATAGACATTAAACCTTTCTATACATTTTTTTCCTGTTTGTAAATGATGGATTGTCTAAGCTCAAACACAAATAGGGATAGCAAGAGAGAAATTTGGATAACCTAAAAAGGGAATCAAATTGTAATGCACATAATTTGCCACTAAGAATACTGAATACCTGTACAATGCCCACTTCCAAACTTTGGTTGATTCCTACAGGTCTGGGCAGTTTCACCCTAATCAGAAACTCTTTCCTCTAGACCTGACTGGGCTGTGGATGGTAGGTAGGGTCACATCTAAATTTCTTAATTATCTGAGAAAACCCAACTCATATTTCAGTCACTGAACTTGGAGTCTTCCATCTATTGCCATCGAATGCTGATGACAGCATCTGACTGTCATAGAGTACTTTTATAACCAGAGCCCTATCAGTGAAGTTTTCCTCCCTGAGTTGCCTAAGATTGGGTATCTCCCACTTCCCAGGAGAAGGCAGATATGGAAAATGAATTCTAACTTAGGTTGGTATCTAAGGGTTCTGACTGAGTTTTTGCTTCTGCTCTAAGGATTCAGCACCCTACACATAGGTTAAATACGAGGGGAGTTAGACATAGCAGAAAATCTTTTCTTAAATCTGACCTGAGACAAAAACTGCTTGGACTGTGCATTTTTCAAAGACTGGATCCGGATCACTCATTTTTTAAAAAAATATTTCAATCTTGCCTTTGGTATTTAAACCCTGAAAATGGAGCTAGGTTCTCTTCTCCTCCATCTCTGTTACTGCAATTCTAGAATCAGCTTTGATTGAGCTAATGACATGGCCCATAATATTACAGAAAACAGGCATGGAATAGAGACGGAACTCCCTGGAACATAATTCACAGATAATCAATGTATGGAATTTAACACTAGTCTAAAGTATGCAATTAAGCACCTTTAAAAATCTGATGTGCAATTAGTAAGCATTTCACAGTAACAATCAATAAAAGTAAATGAAGCTAACAGTTCACAGTAATCATGTATCAGCAAATCAAATGCAGACTGACATGCCATACCAGAGTAATTTATTTCTGCTATTGATTTCAGTGGAGGTTTTGTCTGATGACCTACATATGCTATGTTGAATTTAGTCCACAGAGATTAACAGCCATATAGGTTGACATAGAATCAAGAAATCAGGTTCCAAACAAGCATCAAAGAGTGAATTTTTATTTCTGAATACCTAAGTACTCAGGAACACATTAGCAGTCTATTAATAATTCAGGGTCACTGAAAATAAATTTGGAACTTTGGATTTCTCTTTTCCAGGAAGTCAGAATCCCAGAACAGTTCTCCCCTGTGACACTCCATGTGTTAACAGAGAGAAGCACTTTGTTTGTTTGTTTGTTTGTTTGTTTGTAGTTTTTTCAGCTATCATGTTTGACATTTTGTTCAAAGGCAGGTAAAGGAAAAACAGAAGAATCCATCAGCTTGCAACTGGAAATTTTCAGAGCAAGTTGAATTTTTGATTCTGATTTCTCTTGCAATAAAGTTGACAGGCAGGACTCACTCTCCACCCCATACTAAACGAACGAGTATGAAACTGGCCAAAGAAAAATAACACTTGAAATGAACTATGTTGCTTTGTACCCTTTCTCTCACCCTTTGGACAAGCATTTTTAAACTAAAAGGGGGGAAGATTCAGACTAGGTATAAGGAAGAAATTTTTTACAATGACATTTTTTTTACAAAGTGACACTCTTGCACAGGTTGCCCAGAAAGGTAGCAGATGCCCTATCCCTGGAAACATTCAAGATCAGAATGGATAGAGCTCTGAGAAACATCATCTAGTTGAAGATGTTACTACTCATTGCAGAGGGTTTGGACTAAGTGGTTTTTATAAGGCCCTTCCACCACAACTTGTTCTGTGATTTTCTCTTTGAAATCTCCGTTCTTTCTCTCATCTTATATACAGGCTATTATCCTTATAGAGCAGAAGACATAATACATAAATATGACAAAAATCTGTCAGAATGAGAAAAAAAAGTATAGCAGCTAGCTTAAATGTTTGCTTCGAAAGGAAATTTTTTCTTTGATGTGTATTTGTACAGTGCTGTGCCTGTAATCATAGAGTTTCAAAATAGTTGATTGAAGAGGAAACCTTAAATTATATTTGGAACATCCCTTCCACATCCCATGTATTTACATCACATGTAATTAATACTGTCCAAGTATTAGTCTTGCATGAAATTTAATTGTCTTTTATTTAGAACATTTTTCTCCTATGTAGCCCTACTAGCAGGAGCAAGATTAGCATTTAAATGAAGTTATAGAATATATAGGAAAGCAAGAAGAAGGAAGGAAAACACTCAGAAGGCACAGCAATGCAATAGCACCACTCTAGCCTTCTTTACCTCATAGGAGAACGGTGCTGAACTGTCAGTATCTTGCTGTATGGATCTAGAGCCTAAATGGCTTGTGGCTACTCAAGGAAGAACTTAGATAATTTTTAATAAAATATGTACAAGGGATGGAGTAGAAAACAATAGAAATTATAAGAATTTTACAGCCATGTAGCAGTAGGTTATTTGATTTCCCTGAAGTTCCAAATGCAGAGCAACTCCATTCAGACTGTGGGATGTTGCCCTGCAGCATGTATTAGAGCTGCCACTCTGCTGTTTCACTTTTAGTGCATTACATATGTGTACAATATAGTTCTGCTCCCTGAGGTTAAATTTTGCTCATTGTACAACCAAGACCCTGAGGGCTAACACATAGAGTTGAGAAAGTGTTATTTTGTCAGTTTTGCTATGGAACTCTATCCATATAGATATATGAAGAAATTCTTGGTTTACTGTTCTTCTTGTCCATGTGTTCTTTCTCTGAAACAGATTATTTTAACATTGTTCAATTTGAAAGGCCATTCCAAAGAAAAGAAATTGAAAATTCACCCTTAAATAGCATTTAAATGCTGAATTAAAAAAAAAAAAAAAAAAGAGAAAGGCAATGGATGATGGAAACAAAGATCAATAACATTCCCTAATCTACAGTAGTCATTTTCTGCACGACTGAGTGCTGCAGTCAGTACTAGCCACGCTGATGTCCATATTCATTATACATATGAGTTCAGTTCAGAAACACAGATTCAGCAGTTGTGATGTGTTTGACACAGCCAAACCCTCCAAAATTAAGATTATAGATTCCTGTGAGCTGTGTTAAACAAAAGGGCTATTGGTACTAATGAGCCCTCCTTTTACAAGACTTTAACATACATAGTACTTTCTGCTTTATGTCTTACGCCCCAGTGACAAACAGAAAGCATCAGACCTTCCAAAATGATATGAAAGGTTAGCTAGTGCTACATCAACAAGGGTAAGTCATAAATAAAATAAAAGGAACATGATGGAAGGCATCCATCTTTAAGATGAAGGGGCAGCAGGCTTCTGATATGTTGAACTGCAGTATGGACAGGGGAAATGGGACCTGTCCAACACAGGGCTAGGAGGTTTTCAATATTTTATGTCCAGCATCTGTAATTCTATTACTGACTGGACATAAAAGTTTTCTTACCAACCAGAAGTTTGTTAAGGAGTGTGTCTATAATAGAAGGAGGGGTTGTATTAAATATTAATTTGTTTCAGACCTCAGTCTATAATCCAAGTGTCTGACCCTGAGGCTTTGGAAGTTTTCTCTTTTTGTAAATCACTCCTTTTTCCATTTATGTAAGTAAGCTAACTCTTTGCAAAGCATTCTGAAAGGTTGTCTTGAATTGTGTATTGTACATGAGATGTTACTATAGAATTTTTCTACTGAAAACCAGTTAAGTGGGAAATAAGAAAACTCAGATATATCAGTCATTTGTTCAGTGTTATTTCTTTGGACTTCCAAAAAATGCATTTATTTCCATAGAAAGAGTTAATTGTGCTGTCATTCAAAAGCATTTCACATGGTCAAATGATCTTAAGAAAAACTTTTATTGTATCCTAAAAAGCTATGGTTTGTGTGAAATTGGTGAAAGGGGGCATACAAAGGGGATCAAGTGTGACAACAGTCTTGTGGAGGAGCAATGAAATTGTTTTGACTATCTTACAACTTTGACAACTGTTTGCAGTATTTAATATTGCACATTTGAAGGTCTTAACAGAAAAAATTGTGAGCAGAGTGGAGATGGACTGTAATATATAAGAAGATTGTCTCATCTGTACTACTTACTTTATTTCATAGTAGTGTAACTTCATATAATTGCTAAATTTATTATAAATCATTTACAAACTTCACTTTCAAGAAGCATACACGTTATTCTAGAGGAGTCAAAACAACTTTTTTTCTCGATAATGTGTTTGATATTTCAACAGAAATTCCTCACCAAACATTTCACCAAGGGAGCAGCTTTTCATCACCTCAAACTTTACCTTCTGTGGTAAAACAACACATGTGATATCAAAAATAATATGATACCAAACCTTGAATAGGTTTCCAACACCTAAACGCATGTCAGAAACTCGTTGCTGTTGTATATCTGTGGGAGGCTCCACCATCTATGCCTTGTACATAAGGAATGCCAAAAATGTCTGTGGTTACCCATCCCTAGATTTCATTTGTGCAATCAGATTAGCATCCATGAAAAGTTCTTTGATCCTCTAGCTTTAGACAACAAGTAATTAAAAAATTAATGGCTATCTTTTTAACATAACTGACTTGCTTGCCCTTACCAGGTTAAGTGAAGGTGTTTATTATTCAAGTCACTCTTATAGCTCTGTCTGCCAGGGGACAGCATGCTACTTGTCTGCAACCTTGTGCCTGGAGTAATACTTCCATGGGCAGAAAAAACAAGCTATCTTGGTTTTGCTTATTAATGTGCATAAATGAATAACTCAAAACATATCAATGAAATGTTCAAATCATGTCTCTTATTCAAAAGACATTCATGTTTGTTTTGGACAAAAAGTCAGATGAATACCAGTATTTACCAGCTGTCAAAAATTAATTTTGAAAAATGTTAGAAAGATATTCAGGGTTATGTTGAAGGATACTAAAATTTTATCCCTTTATGTCTAAAAAAATTCTTCTGTATTATATTTTAGAAACTAATTATCAAGTTCACGTAGATTTGAATCTCCAGCATTTTTCAATAAAGATTTCAGAATGACAAAGATATTTGAAGAGGTGCCTTGGAACAACCTGACATTTCTTAGCACTATATGGATTAAAACCAGGATTAATGTAAGGGATGAATCAATATGGACTAAATCATTAAGTGTGTCTTCCTTTCTTGAAAGCCTTACAAAAAATTAATCTCTTAACACTGAAAATATGCATTTAAAATCCTATTAGCTTAAGTTTTGCCTAGTGACAATTCTAGCTGCTTCCACAAAGTAATAGTTACTAGATGAAATTAGAACTGAATTCCAAGTTCAGTTGTAATTGTAATTGGAACTAAAAACACTAAGGAAAAGGGATTGCGTGAAACAAGGCACTAAAAGAACCAAAAAGGCACTGTCTATCCCAACACTTTAAACTGTTAAATATTACAAAGGTGAGAAGTTAATCTATTAGACTGCCAATTGAAACAATGTAATTTCACCAAACTCTTCATTCTGCCAGTTCCCTCAGTGAACTCTCTTGTAAGATACTTCTTTTCAAGGGAATAGTCAGCACTTAGGCAAAACGTTTCTTTTCAAAATAAAACTGAAATCAACAAACAAATGACTTCATACAGAAAGTTAATTAAAGTCTGAACAGATTACAAATAATAATGGAAGGTATTGCTTAAGTTAATGGGAAAGGTTAGGGAAAAATACATGGATAACAAAGATAAAACCTTTCAAAATTAGGAAACAATTTACATAACCTAGTAACTAATGTGATCTGTTTTATCTGTTGGTTGGTTTGGGTTTGTTTTTTCCCTGGTATGACCTTGTTATTGCCCAAAAAAAGCAATTATTGGAATAAGTACTAATGTCTGAGAATGCTAACAAGGCTGGTAATGTTTGGTGGAGTAACTCATGGTTTCATTTTGAGAATCATGACAGATTTTTAACTAAATTCTGGAGTTACTCAAATGTATATAAGATGTTTCTGTGTATAAACTTAACATATTCAAATGCGGAGAAAAGCTTAAAGCAATTTGATTGCTGTATGACTACTGTGCTGACTGAGAAGATATTATTTGGAACAAAAGCATGAGGGTTTTTTTTACAGTTTTTTTGGATTCAGGAGTTTTGTATTTTTACTCTTTTAATATATGATATTTATAGAAGCCCTCTAATCCCTCTGGGTCACCACACGTTGATCTGGGTCACAAGCACTGGTACAAACGATAGCTTATGCTAAATTTATATTGCTTCAAACTAGCACCATTGATCCTGACCCTAGGACAGGCAGATTTGGGAGTAAAACTGACACAGAAGTGGCAATTTGGGCAAAACCTCTGGTGACCTTGTGAATGCATAAGTTCTCATGTCATTCTCTGTCTAGCAGAGCAATATAGGAACATAGCTACAGTTACATAACTGTTATAGTGGTTGCCTTAAGGTCACTTTTAGCTAAAGATGATCCTAGCTTTGCAGATAAAATCCCTGATCAAATACACATACTCTTGGAATTCAACATTTCAAGAAAATCCTTAACACTTCAGATTTTTGCTAATAACATTGCTGATATCAGTCTGTTTCAAATGGATTTAACATATTTCTAGGTATGTTATGTAAGGTAATGTAATTTGTTCATATAAAGTCAATATAATCTCATTATAACATAGCTGTTGATTTTACCTAATGTTTATAAATCGCATCATGACATAAATTGTCATAACTATAGAACTTTAAAAAATAGTCAATATCCTTTTTTTTATCATTAATTCTTTTCAAGAAAAAAAAATCTTCTCTAAACTTATTAATACACCATTATTTTTTCTCTCGTTAAATGTTGTTGCTGCCTTTGAATTATTAAGAGAATTTTTCCACTGGCCACCATTCTTCTGCTGAGTTCCACCAGGCTGGTACCTAACTTTGTAAATTGAGAATGTGGTAGAATTTTTTTTTTATCTGTTGCAGTTTAAAAAAAAAAAATTAAAGGTTTAGGCACTGTAAAAGAGGTTTGAAATTATCATCCCTCCTACAAAACATAAGTACAGATGTTTTGAAGGTTTCCAAGAGTGGCTTGGAGAAAGCTAGAAAGCAGTTGTAACAAGCACTCAGGTTTCCTTATTGTTTTTCCATATGCTGTGTCAATGTCTCTGTGCACAATTTTATACATGTACTCTGCTTGTTTCCTGTTGAATTGAGTGATATGAAACAAACACTGCATATAGCAACATTCTCTTCTCTGGTTTTTACTGTCAGTCTTTGTTGTACAGAATTATGTTGGACAAGGACTCTCACTGATGTACAGAATATACAACTCAGGTTTGATTTTTTTCCTGGATCAGAGATCAGACATAAACACAAGGCCTTGTGTTTGAGATAAGTAGGTCAGCTGGTAAAAGCTGGTCAAATATTTTGCCCAGTATAATATTTTGAGAATAATTTCTGAGGACCAAATAAGAGACACGATGAGCCACTGATACAGTCTGGTGACACAAATGCTTTGAATGTAAATTAACAGTTCTGGTAGAAACTCTAGGAAAACTAAATTCCAAAATACAGACATTAAAGAAAAAAATCTTGATACACATAAATAGTCTCAATGTACTTTCAACAACTTGAAATTCCTAAATTTCACAGATGCATTATACCTAATTTAGATTACTTTACATTTGACTGCAAATGTATTAGCTTTTGCATGTGTTAAAACATATCCAAATCCCAAATAGATGACAATCTCAAATGTCAAGAAAGATAAAGTGTGAGTGAAAGGAAAGGTTATTATATCTATTGGTACGTGACTGAGGAACCAAGACATTACATTAAATGAAACTGTTTCCTTTAATGACAGAGGGGACTGATCTCAGCTTGCCTGAAGCCCAGAAAAGTATCTTAATTATGATCATACTCTTTTATTTCTTTGCAGTATTACCTATGCCTTTGTAAAACAATCTACCTGTGCGTTGGTAAATTAATTTAAATTTAATACACCCTATTAAATTCAAATCATTGTCAGTGCATGTGTGCATACACCTTATAAAATTTCCACAGAAATTTTTATGATGCACAAAAACTTCTATTCTTTTGGATGTTAATATTTACACACAAATCCCCTATTCATGTCAATAAGGAGATATTCATGTAAATCTCCCCTTTCCCCAGTACTGATAGCAGAACTGAAGCAAAAGTGTTCTCTGTTTTTTTCTCTCAATGATTCTGTTTCAGATGTAACATAAAAAAAAAATCTCTGGAACTGGAATAAATCAAAACAAAATGAAAACCCCGTATTTTCCAAATAACTACTGGTCCATTTTGCTTTTTATCTATGTTCAGAATGACATTTTTGTTTTCCCCACAGAGGTAAAAAACATCAAACAAAAAACAAGATATTCCTTACCCCACCCCAAATCCCACTTGAAGTACAGCTTTCCATTTATTTTATATTTATACAGCTTATAATGAAACATTTCCTTGCACAAACTGTTTCCTCTGAACCCTTCAAGGTGAAGTTCATGCTATGCTCCACTAGATTTCTTTTTAACTTCCATTTGTTAAATATGACATTTCTCCTAAAACTCATTGATTAAAATCCTATGCTCTGCAAACTCAGTCACCACCTTATATAATTTCACCCTATTTTGGTCATTAGTTTAACAACTGATTTCATTATTTTTCTATATGAGAGAACACCAGAGGATGGATTTTGCAGCATAGCTCCTGGAAATGGATACCCTTCTTTCCTCTTGCCCCACACATTTGAACACTGCCTAGATATATCTTTATGAGAGCTTTTGGATTATGCAATGTAGATAAAACAAGGGATACTTGTGAGATTCAGATTTATAAATATCCAGTCATGTAGGTAGACCGAAACCAGGTAGAATTTAAGTTCCAGTTGTCTCTGGGTCTAGTAATCCTGCAGCCTCTGTTGATCATATAATACATCCAAAAAGAAGAAGTAGGTGCAGATGGTCATGTTATATAACATGGTGTGAAGGCAGGTCTGGAATATTCTGTAAGCACAATAGCATCTGAAAAAAAAACTCCCTGTAGGTCTCCCACACAGATCTCTGTGCAGTGACCAGTCATGTTTCCCTATGTGTGAGGTGCTTAGCCCTCCAGCCCTGTCTGACAAACTGCTTTTGCTCAGCAGTGTAGATGTACCCATTTATTTCATACTAAGAGCACTTTTCCAGTCCATTTTGGAAATGAATTAAAATAAGCCATGAAGAAGTTTGGAGAAGAGGAAAATCACCAGGGAACATAGCACAGAGGAATTGAAACTTGCATTTTAGCTTTCCTTGGAAATGTCTTATTCTGCTACTGGCCAGATAGCTAAATAATTTCTGAAGTTGTGCAGCACAACGAATATCTGCAGGCTGATCACAGATTGTCTTCTTCAAGCATTTTAGAGGCAACTATTTTCTGCAAACTATATCTCAGCTCCCAGTTGAATCTTTTGTTATTCTCTCAGGATCTTCAGGTTTATACTGATATTGAATCATTTGTTATAAACCGACATACAAAAAGAACCCATACCAAAAAATGCTTCTGGAAGGTCATTGGACTGATAAACTCTGCTTTGTTGAGAAAGGTGAACTTTAACTGATTTGTAAAGTAGCACTATACAGAAAGCAATAGAGTAAGTGAATTCAGCTGTCACTTGTGAATAGGAGTTTAGGCATCATTGCTTGAAGGCTGAACATGGAAATGCTCAATGCTGATTAAATGACCACAATTCCTCAAGGTTGTGACATGTCTGAGAGCTATGGGAAGCTATGATCAGAAAATCCAAGCAAAAGAACCTACAATGAAATGACATGCTCAGGAAGACCGTTTTACTCTCAGCCAGGCCACAAAAAGGATAAATAAAACAGAATCTCTAGGCATTCAAAATGTCTAATTTATTATTGTGTTTTGAGATAATGTTAGTTCATTTAAAAAGAAATTTGATTTGCTATTCTAGCTGAAAAAGAAGTACTTTCCATCATTGCTCATTATACTCGTTATCATCCTTAGAAACTAACTGCTTGCGGTGGAAATTTGGAGCTGGCATTATAACACATCAGGTGATGCTTGCTATTGCTGCCGGTCTCCAAGCCTTCCAGGAATTCTGGATTTGCACCTAAAAACTCCAGCCAGAAATTAACGTGACTCAAATCAAACAATACTGAATAGTAACATTGGCAGCTCTGCTCAAGTGAAACTATGCTGCCAATAGGAACAGAGCCAGTGGGCAATCACAGAGACAAATGCTGGCTTTAAATCTTGCCCTTGAGGATTGAATGAGTCCTTTTACCTTGGGAAGATTATGTATATTTTTTACACAAATGCCTTTCTAGCAAAACCAAGAGAATCCTAATAGCTCTTCTACTTCACATAGCCCAAAGCTCTGAGCACTAAGTAATTTTCTGAGATTAAATCTGAACAGCTTCTAAATTTCCTATTCATAAGAAATGTTGATTCCTATCTTACTTGCCCTCATTTAACAGTACTGCTCTGATTTAGACCATGAGAAAATTATTTAATTTTTTTGCATGTGTGTAGGAATGTAAAAATAGTCAGCTTCAAAAAATAAATCAGGAGCTCGGGAAGTGATAGGAGCTGGGTTTAAATCTACGGGTCCCTGGTTGATCTGGAGTAGCTGAGAGTAATCACAATATCTAAGCACCTGCAGCTCATTTGTACTTTGCAATCACAAAGCCTTGGTGGGTAGTGGTTTAGGGAGACACCTCAGAGAACAGAAAAGCCACAAATTAATGTAATAGCTTGCTGAAACACAGAACTGAGTAATTTTCCCTGTCTTTCAAGAATTGAAAGAGCCTGCATAAGGAAATGCTTTCCCTTTAGCGGAAACTGCTTTAGAATTATTACTTTAGAGGTTACTGATGTCAAGATGGCTAAGCTATAGAAAACTCTACCAATATCTTTGGGGCAGAAAAATCTTCTAAACTGTTGATTGAGAAGAATCACATGTTGTACATGGATATGGATCCACCTACTTAAATTTGGTGGTAGTTCTCAAGCCAGTATCTTGCATTGCTCTTGGATGGAATATCCACTGGTCTTGTTAGCTTGAGGAAATGACGCTTACCTTTCAGGAAAATACACATAATGTTAGCTTGTAGGAAAGCTTCTCTGAAATCTTCTTTCTCCTTTAAGACTGTGTTGGTTTAGAAATATGGAATGATAAGGGGAAAGGAAAAAAGGCAACCTGATTTTGTCACCTGGAGCTGTATGTGTGCAAATATCTGTTCTCTAGAAAATGCTTGTAGGTTGTCACGTCTTTTTAGAGCTCTTTCATCATGAAACTCTAGCCAGGCTCTGGCAGATGCTATTATCAACGCCCTTCTGTATTAATTTCGCTTGTTATTAGATTGTATAATCTTTGTAGGCTTTCTGCACTTCCATTTTGAGGCATCGAAATTCTACCTACTGAAACACCAAATGAAAATTATAGATATCTGATTTGGACTTTTGGATTCTACACCATAATCCCAAGTCCAAGTGTCATCCACTTATATTATAGGGATTCTTATTATTGCCTAGATACAATTTAATGTATGCAGCAAGTAAGAAAGGATCATATTAGCATGACATAAAGCTACACTGTTATCATCACAGAATCAACTTTAAAAAAATCCATCCATTTCACTTCATGATATACAGGGTGACAGGTTGGAAGAATGGTCCACACCATATTATAGAATCATTATCTTTTAAATGCTCAAATGACTGGCTAAATGTGATGAAATAGTGTAATAACCACAAACTGTCAGAATTCACAGTTGGTTCTTTGGCGTTTTCTTTATGGTTGACTTTAAGTGCTGTTGCAAATTTTCCTGAGCCAATTTTACCCCTTAAACCTTCCCTAGCAGTTTTTTCCAACTTCAGATGTGTTACAGGGGCATGGTTAATGCAAGGGTACCTATGGTGAGAGTAGTCTTCTCATTCCTAACTATTCCTGAGGTGCAATATAATGCCAAAATCTCTGGGTTTTCATGTAACTTTTCTAGGAATTGAATGTCTCTCCTGTCTGTCCTTCTGCTGAGCAACGCTGTGATGATTATATTCCTACTTAAAGAGAGATGTTATTCCTTCACTCTTCAGTTTGTGAGGCAGTCTCCTCTCTCTGCCATTGATTTGAGCCACGCTGTTGGGGCTGCCCGAGGCCACACACCATCCAACTGCAGACATCCTTGGTGCTGCTACAGTGAGTGGAAAAGGCTGGCTCCTTCGCAAGGAGCGAGCCCCAAACGGAGACGTTAGAAAGGCATCGCCAGAGGCAAAGGACAAGGAAGGGGTCATTTGTGTGGGTTCCAGACGGTTTATTTTGGGGGGAGGGTCCAGGAACAAAAGACACACAAAATGGCGGGTCCAGGGATTATATAGGGGGAGGTAGAAGAGGTGGGGAAACAACCGAAACCAATAGGGTGAGGGCCGGGGGTGGAGATGGCATGGAGTGACAGGGTCTGGGCCAATGGGGAAGGTACAAGGAGGGGCAAGGGAACAGGGAACCAATGGGGTATCGAGGAAATGGGAACTTTCTAGAACTCATAAATAGGCAATTAGGGGAAATACATAAACATGAACTTATACATAAAACTGGGTGGAGAACTCTTGAACCAATAAACTTAAAACATGCAAACTAAGAACAGTTGGGAATATGGGAACTCACCGTAACCAATGAGTGAGAACTAAACCTTGGTGTTTTGGAGGCCTATCCACCAGTCCTTTGACTGTTCTGTTGTAGTGGCCACTGCCATGTGTGCTGCAACAATGTTATTCCTTTACTCTTCAGTTTGTGAGGCAGTCTCCTCTCTCTGCCATTGATTTGAGCCAGGATATTCCATGAGTCAGCAAAAGCACTGAGTGCTCAAGTTCTGATGACATGATCAAACCTGACATCTTGTCACAAATGTGAGTTTTAGACTAAAGATACCTAGTACTGCCACTGCTGCAGGTGATCTCACTATTCTAAAAGCAAATAAATAAAGAATTTTTCACAAGAAGGGATAAATCTATGTAGTTTTGAACTTCTTTTGCCTGAGAATTTTTTTTTTTTTAAAAAAGGCTGCTCCAATGTTTGACTGTCATGAGAAGACAGGTCTCCAACAGAGAAGCAAAATGAACTAACAGCATAAACTGCCCTCAGGAACTGGGAGCACTAAGAAATGAATGTCCAGGCTTAACTGCAATGGAAGACGTTTCATGACCAGAAAACAGAAATACTCTGTGTACCTTCCTGCTATGTTGGAAAGATTTATTCTGCATAGTATCTGAGGGAGGTGTGCAATTACAGTACATCAATAAATTGAGAAATGCATCACAGCAGCAAACAAATAATGCTATAGATAGCAATACTCCATATTTCTCTAGCATCTTTAATTTTCAATTTTTAAAAGTGTTTAGCATGGCACTTTAATTAAACCTCAGAAATGCCCTCTAAACTAATAAGTAAACTAAGCTCAATTTTAGAAAGGGATAACTAGGATAAAAATATTTGTATGATTTACCAAGGTCATGCTATTTGTCAACGCAGGAAGAAAACCAAAGTCACTGAATCCCAAAGCTTTGTTTTTACTACTGGTGCCTGTGTCCTGTATAATTTTTTATCTGTTTCATAAACTATATTGGAAATGGTTTCAGGAACCACTGGAACCAACATTACACACACATTACAGAAATGTAGTCAAAATGTAATTTAGTAAAGGAAGTCAGCTGGAATGAGTCAGACCACAGTCAACCTAATTACCTGGGTTGTTTTCCTCTGTTAGCAAAGAGCAATGATAGGTTTCCCAGGAGTCAGATGGAAACTACAAAAATAGACCTTGGACACTGGAATCAGAGAACTCAGTGTGGCTACCACTAGATGGCAATGAGATTAAGTGCTGTCTGTTCATGTAGGTCTGGCTCAACAGTCCAGCTCCCTCTGGGGGAATTGTCATACTCCAGTGGTACAAATGGTCCTGTGCCTAAACTGCAGTGGGATCCTCTGGTGTCCAAAGGAAAAATGGAAAATGATTTGCAAAAGTTTGTAATCAAAGCATCAGAAACTACAACACAACATACTACGTTGATCTAACACAATTATGTGCTTGATATGTGCAGCCTAGACACGTACAAAGCTTGTGCAACAAAAGCTCAAAGTGAGCTGAGTTGCACCAAGGTTTTTCCCTAGGTAATAGGCTGAGGGCTTATGCCCAAACTATCTCAGATTTCTTGTGTAATATTTGTCACCTTATTTACATGTGGACATAGGTCTTTTTGTAAAATACTCAGCTTGATTTCACAGTAGTCAAACCCTTCATTTTGAAAGTGGCCTGTTTCCAAGCCAACACTGTTGTGAATTAAACCTTGCAGAAAGATATTCTAAAAGGAATAAAATGCAAAGCTGTTAAAAAAACCCCAAAACAAAACAACAAAACCCAAACACACAAAAAAAGAAAAAAAGACAGAGAGAAAAAAACAAGAATATTCTGATTTTTTTTAAATGAAAGATCAGATTTTGAATACTTAAGAAATAATTTTGTTATCTTAAGGAAAGAGTAGAAAGTATAGCAAGACTCTCAAGCTCCCACTCTCAGAATTTGGTAATTCTTTCAAACTGTTTATGTTTATATTTCTAAAGACTGTTGATTATTTACAAAATCCAGCTGTGCTACTAAAACTGAAAGAAAAAGTAGGGCTTTTCCCATTCTTTACCCCTTATAAGTGGCAGCAGCATTCTGAATCATAGTAGCAACAAATTTTGTGATCAAGCTCAAAATTTCTACCCTTCCCACCATCCGCAGTGAATTTGAAGCTTGAAGATCTTTCATGAGCCAAATTTATGGACTACTAAAATGCATTTCTGAGTCAGAAGGAAAATATATAGAGTGGGAATCCTTTGTCAACCGGTGCCTACCTAAAATGAATAAGGAGTTTTGTCTATAAATCAAATGCGAACATTAACTTTTAGCATCAAAGGATAGGACAATGTCTTCTTATGACCAGGAAAGTGGTGGGCTGGACGTATTTATACTGCTTCATATGTGTCTTCTTCCTGGATTGGCCTCTTCCTTTACACAGCTGTGTAATTTTTCTTTCTGGCTCTTAGGCTTGTTTCTCAACACCACAATTTTTTCCATCTCTCCTTGTCACCTTTAGCAGAATTGTGGTCCTGCTGAAGGGTCTCCATGGGAAGATTTTGGTGTCTAACAAGGACAGAAAGTTCCAAGAAAGCTGCTTAACACAAAGGACAAATCATGACCATTGTTATGATAATTTTCAGTCAATTTGCCTGTGTCTCTTAAGGTAAAGGTATCTGGCTGATTCACCATTCATACAAACGAGTGGTGGAGAGAGGAAAAAAAATGGGTGGGCTGCCATCATCTGTGAGCGCATGGCAGCAGTGCTGCACCTGCTGATTCTAACAGGAGGCAAGGGCTAAACCCCATTGTTGGTAAATCTACATCTGCAAAGATAGCATTTGCACGTGTACCAATAATTTGTAGGTGCAGTTTATATGCCTGCTTTGGACAATGATAAAGCACTACCTTTCTTACCAACAATGAGAAAACGTAAATGAAAGAATTCACAATAAGCATTAAATAGCCTCAGTATTTGCTCCCAATCCCTCTTTTGGCTTTAAATTAAATAGTGAGATTTTTACTGCTTTATTCTATTGCCCTGTCTCCCTGTTTCCTTTCCTTTCCCTTCCCTTCTCTTCCCCTTTCTTTTCTCTCATAAGCAAAGCAATAAATGACTGGTTCTGTTACAATGTTTTGCCACAGTGATGTGGAAATTTAAATTAAAAGAGTATGGTCTCTTGGCTAGCTTCTGAGACCAACTGTCTGGATTTTTTGCTAATATTCAGAATGTTTTCTCTGGCTTGTAGTGTTACCCTGAATAGGTCACTTTCTGTCTCTGCTTTATCTGTACAGTGAAGATAGTAATATTTCCTGGATGCATAGGGAAACTATAATGCTTAGACCATTTGTTATGAAAGTACTTTGAGACCCACAACAAAATGTAAAATATTCCTCTTCAAAGTGACAGTGTAATTTCTTCCATCATTATTAATGTCTCTGGAGAAATTATAAATCAATAGCTGAAAGGGAAAGAGTATGAGAAAAAGTTCTAGGAAAATAAACATTGACAAAAAAGGTAAAAAAAAAAGAAAGAACAACAGAATTGTTAAGTGAATAAAGAAGGTTTACTTGAAATCTTAAAGAGAACTATCTGGACTTACGTGGGTGTTTCATCACGGGGTCAAGAATAATATGAAAGGAGCAAAGACAAATTGGAACTGTAGAATACTAGTGCAATAAACCCAAATAAATCAGTTTTAAATGACCAGATTTGTGATCCTCCAGAGAGCACTGTTGCAAGAAATCCCAGTCTCATCCCTTCCTGCCCACACACATTCTTTCTAATAAGATCAAGAAGACACAGGCAGCTCCATGGCCCATTTGAGATTTATGCAGCTATCAGAAGGAACAGGCCCATTTTTCATTCATTCATTTTAACCCTTCCCCTGCCCCCTCCCTATTCCACTCAAATAAACCCAAGCAATATAGTAATGGCAGCATCTGTCATGCAGTTATGCAGCATGAGATCTGAAAACCTTTGCTTTCCGGGCGCATATCTTCAGAGCACAGGGAGAGGTCTGGGATTCCAGGTGCTGGGGATCATCATCATTAACATCATCAAGGTAATGTAAGATCTACCATATGCTCCAAATTCTAGACAGTTTCACAGACATGCAGTGACTAATTACATCTAACACTGAGAAGAACAAAGCTGCTGTTCACCTCTTTTTCACAAATGTTTGTATTCTTATGTCGAAGAATCAATAGCACTAGGTAATATAAAAGACAAATTCTTTGGAAATAATCAGGGTGTCTAAGGTGGTTCATTTCTGTGAAGAGCAATCAGCTTATGCAATTTATTTTACCAAGCTTTTATGACACAAAATGTTTTTAAAAACCTCATTTGACTGGAAATTATTCATCACTGTATTGATAGCCAGCAGATATAGCTGCTAATTTGCATTATGTCAGCTGGTGGATCAAAATCTAGGTCCATACTGGTACAACTGACTTAAGCCAAATTCCTCATTATCAAAAAAAACCAAACCAAACCAAAAAAAGATAACTCTGATTCTAAATTAAGTGAAAGACAAGAGATTGTGAACAGTTTCAAACTGAGACATAAAACTTGCTAATTTAATGTGTCTTTCTGTTTGTTTGCAAAATAACTTTTGCTTTGTGCCTGATCGTTTTCAACATTTTCACTTCCTTGAAATATGCTGTTACAAAAAACTGAAGAAGAAATCTCCTCCATTGCTAAAGTCCAGGACTAACTGGTGGTGTCTATTAAAAGCAAGAGATTTCTTCTAATTGTAACTAAAACAAGACCTTGCCCAAATTACTAATATGGCTTTGGAAATGCTTATTCCTTCCAGTTTTTTCTTTCTCCTCAACCTTCTGATATGTGATTTTCCTGTTTTCTACACAGTATCTGATTGGGTTGAAACAGCAAACACTGAAGAAATCCTGCTCTTGTATCATCATGTGACTTAAATGAGGTCTTCTCAGCCCCCGTGTCTCATTTGATTTCAAATTAATTTTGGCTAAAGACAAAATTGTTTGGCAGAACCTTACCCCATCCACTAAAATTCTGGATATCTCAGAAACAATTCTGGTAATAGTATAACCTGGTAATTTGTTTTATTGTCATTCTGTATATTATTTATGTACCTCTCAACCTAAACCTTTTAGTTTATGGAAATGACAGCTAAAAAAATAGGAACAAAAGAGAATAAGGGTAATTAGATCAAGATGCATCCAAGGGCAAAATCTGTGGAGAAGACTTCAAACTCAAGTTCTGCAAAGCAAGTATGACATGGGAAAGAAGAATTCAATGCCAAGAATTAAAGATGATTTATTCATCAGGCCAAGAGGCAGACAGAAAAATGCAGCAGCATTTTCTATGTCGTACTTTCAATGATTGTAAGAGAGCTGGAGAAGACAGCTAGCTTGAGAAAAGGGTTTGTAGAAATCTTATTGAGAATAAAAATACAAATTTATGAACCAAAGTGTCATGTAATTAGAGAATGAAGGAAGATACTGATGTGGCCTACTCATCAGAATGAAAAAAACAATCTCTCACCACTGTGGGATTGCTATACTCACGTTGTTCTGTCAGATATAAGTGAAATAGGATGCTCACACATTTTGCTGAGTTCTCCTCTATGTGTCAGTGTCTCCTCATGCAGACACTGCATGTTGAAGTCTCAGCACTTTTGTTTCCTTCATATCTACTTTTATTCATACATATTCATTCATACATATTTCCTCCCAGATCTACGTTCTATTCTCAACTATATATATATTTTTTCTCACTCCATGCTTGTATTTCATTGGAAAAGTCCAAGTAACAGTCTTCACTTGAAATACTGAATTGACACGTTTTCAAGGCTGCCACTCCATGCAAAGATACCCTGCCGCCACCACTGTAGATGTTCTTCCCACCTCTTTTCTTATCGGCTACATTCTAAAGCACCCACTAAGGAAAAATGTGCAAAAAGTCATGGCTAAATTTAATGACAATAACAAATACTTTGGTACAGTCAAAGAGAGAATTAATATAGACATCAGAAATAACTTTGTAAGCACACAGAACTGGAACTAGTCTTCCGCTTGCAGAGCTTCAAAGTTTTATTCTTTTAATATTTGGCCTACTGGGTATCTTTCTCAAAAGTTATAGGTACCTAATGTAGTCAGTGAGGCAAACATTTAAGAGAATGCCTTTTTCCCTCTCTTACTATCATGTGAAAACACACACACAACCTTCGTTGCAATAGGTTAATCTTCAAAGGTTCAGCGATTCAGCGCAGATGCTTACCAAAACAAACCCAAGCTTCTGGTTTAAAGTTTCTAGCAGTCCTGTGGGTAAAAGTTGCCTTGAACGATTTACAGTATTTCACATTCTCATTCTGTTCAGAAATACACTGAAGATAGCAGCATTTGCTTTCAGCTAAAACCAAAGCCAGAAAAACTGGATAAATCTCTCTGTGAAAGCCGTAAAAGTCATAGAGTTCAGTCGTGTGAGGTACTGGCTCTGATGGTTTCCTGTGAGATATAGCATTCCCTCGGTGTAGTCAGTGGGAACCAAAGAACTCAAAGTTGTTTCGTCTAATTTTCAGTTGCAAACATTGCAAATTAAAGAAGGTAAAACTGTTACATCCAGGCAAAATCTTATTTGTGTCAAGTTACTCAAAGTCATTGTTTTGAATGGAAACTGAAATGGTATAATTTTTGTGATAAAACAACACATTCTGGGAACAAAATGGTCTTTTCTCATGGGCCCCAGTTCTCCGCCTTCTTGAGAGTGTACTTTTCATATATGAATATTGCAAATAACCTCTTCTCATAGCAATGGAATGTACAGGGACATTTAACTCAATAATTTCAGTCTACAAATTGTAATGGGAACTCATTTCTTTATCTTCATTTCTATACACCACACACAGATGTTGACTGTGGTTTAACAACCATGTTTGGGCTTCTTCAAGTATAGATTTGTACAATCACAATGGATCCTGATTCCATTCTTGGAAATAAAGTAAAAGGGAGACAGAGCAATATTCAAGTATTTTTTTAGGAAGATCATTTGTGTTATGATTTAAGGATTCAGGAACCAGTTACTGTTTCCTGATGATATCAAGATAAAGCAAATTTCTACAATAAAATTGAATAGCAGAATTATTAAAAAATATGTCAAGGAAGATGCTGAAATTATAGGTAAAATAAGAAGTGCAGGTTTGTGTAACTTTTTGTATCTTCTTTTTTTTTTTTCCCAGAAGACACCACTAATCACTGCAAATTATTCCACATGTCTTGGCTTCCAAGTTTAAGTTTGCACTTCAATAATGCTGGGAGAAAAAGACAGATCTTTGTCTGTGATGATGAATAGAGGATTTGAGGAAAGTATGAACATAGACACTTTTTTTATTAAGAGGTCATTTTCTGGACCATATTTCTAGTGCTCAGAAAGAGTTTAATGCCCCAAGCTCTGTAAGTCATATTCAGCTCAGAGCATTTCAAAGAAATCTACAACTTTCAACACTCGAATTATGTAATGTGCTTAACTAAAATCTCTAAAGACATGGGAACGCAGATACTCCAGACTCAATACATGCTTGTAGTTGAGATTTTCCTGATATATGACAGTATTCTTGATACATGCATGTTATCAAGATAACGCTGGTCCTAACTGTAAATGTGTGCTTTTTCTTTATATTTGTGATTTGTACTTATTGATACACATATGTGGTCTCTGATTAGGTAGTAGAAACTGAAGTTCAGGCGATTTTTGTTGTCCTACATTTAAAACTCCATGAAGTAAAGAACACAAAAGCTCAGAAGGCTCATCACGAGCAGATAGGTTTTCCTTTTATTCTGGCACCATGGTTTTGAGCAACTTTTTTATTATTCTTACCTAGCCTTCATTTTTCAACTCTATCATTTCCCATCAGGGTAGCAGGTTGTTTGGCCTCTTCATGTTTTTATTCTTTTCTATGTAACTCGAATCAAGCATCTTTCAGGCAACAACAGTATATGATTTTTTGCTGAACAGTTCCACTGAGGCTGAGGTAATATCCTCAAAGATTCCTGAATTAGTCTTAAAATATTTCGTTTATAACTAAGTTATTGAGTCAGTTTGACAGCTGCTGAGTCTTAACCATAAATAAGAGAACAACATTGCCTACAAGATACTGATTCATTGATCTTATGCATCATGTTTGATAGAGATTTCTGATGTCATTTACAAATTGCAAGCTTTTTGTGAGTTCTGCCCTAATTCACTGTAGATGGTGTTTACTTACAAATCCATGAGATTTCTTAAAAAAATATAAATAGCTTTTCAGATTTATCCAATTACACCTATGACTTGCAGATTATTTTAGAAATAAATAATCAGTTAAGAAATCCTCAATGTTTTTGCAAGAAATTATATTCTACTTGGACTTTTAAAGTTACCACTCAAAATTGGATAAGGTAAAATTTAGTTTCCAAGTCTGTTCAGACAGTTAGTAGAGCTGTAGATGTTTAGAATATGAATCAAATGTAAGGGAGAGAATATCAATACTGTAATTTTTGCTATTACCTGTCACTGAGGGTTTTTTTGCTCTGCTATAGCTTGGTCCTAGCCTGCCAAAGTGATTCCAGGTAGTTTCAAGTGCAGCACTAGATAAAGTGCATGCTAACAGTTTGGCAGATATGTTTAAATAATTTAACATCGTATTTAAAATTTAATGCCAACAAATATTTGTCCAGAAATATTTGAAAACACTTTGCATGAGTATTTAAACCAGTCTTACAGACTGAGAATGAACATGTCACAGCAAATCTATCATAGAAGGTGCAGCAGTTCAGGGAAAAATGGATTTACCTGTCTTTTTTTTTGAGGTCTGTTGGAGAAAGCTGATTTTTAGAACTTTATCTTTTCTAGCACTTGTCTTTCTCAGTTCAAATGCTTTTATGATCTATGTAATGCCCCTGATGTTTATCTCAAATGGAATTGTCTGAGCACTGCCAGGACTGGGAGACTCAGAAAAATATATGGTTACTTGTTTCCTCCACACCCTCTTCAAACTGAATCTGAACCCTGTGTCATCTTTTAGTGGAAAGTTTTTGGTTTGAGTTTGTTTTTTTCTTGCTCAGTTGACCACAGTGCATTCACCAGGTTATAAAACACCTTTTAAAAGAAACATATGAGGCTACATCCACTGAACTCCAGCACCATTAAATATTTATCGATACAATAGTGCACGTTTCAGTGTGAAATAAACATCAGGCTCTGCAAATTTAATAGTTTCCAGTGGAGGAAATAAAAAGGACCAAAAAAGAAGAAAAGAAAGGAAAAAACCTCCTAGAGTTTCTGTAATCTCAAGAACTTGCCTTAACAAATAAATAGTTCATGATGTGCCAAAACTGAATTGCCAAATGATTGACCACATCCTATATTGCACAAGGAAAAGGCTGCTGTTGTTTTTACAAGTGTGTTTCATTCAGAGTTTGACTTCATTGTGTAAATACTATGGAGCTCGCTTTTCAAAATTAACCTTTATTATAGATTAGCTGTAGACAGGGTTGGAGGGGGAAGGAAGCACAGAAATTAGGGGACAGGAGCACCCCAGAAAGTCTTAATCCCACATTTCCTGAACTGGAATTGCTGAACTCTAAAAAAAGTGTTCTAGGGGACTTAGAACAAAGAAATATATTTTAAAAACTGCCTGCTCTTACATCTGAAAAGCAACAGGGAAAAAGTATTCTATATATATATTTTCAGGCACTTGATGGAATTTCCAGGGTAGTAGATAAATATATGTTACTAAAATTCTACTGCAGTGGAAAAATTTGAGATTCATTTTTTTCCAATCAAAACGTTCAAAGGATATTTAACACTTTTGAATGGATTTTCAAAAAACTTAGATGGCTTAAGAACCCTTGCATATTTTGGTGCTATTTCAGTTTCTATGGTTCTTCAGAATGAAGGGAAAAATTACTTGTGAGCAGCAGACTTGCAAAGCTGGACAATATAATTCAGCTTCCATTCTGCATTTTGGTGACAAATTCATGGTGAGCTCCTTGAACTGATAATCACAGAATAGGTTGGAAAAGACCTGTAAGATCACCAGGTCCAAACATTAAACTTACTCATGATTTAGACTACCACTAAACCATGTCCCTAACTGTTGCATCTACTTGTCTTTTAACTATTCCCGGGGACAGTGATTCAACCACTTCCCTTGGCAGCCTGTTCCAATGTCTGACCATTCTATCAGTGAAGAAATTTTTCCTAATATCCAATCTAAACCTCCCTAGGTGCAACTTAAGGCCATTTTCTCTTGTCCTGTTGCTTGTTACTTGGGACAAGAGACCAATCTCCACCTGGCTACAACCTCCTTGCAGGTAGTTGTAGAGAGCAATAAGGTCCTGCCTGAGCCTCACTTTTTCCAGGCTAAACAACCCCAGCTCCTTCAACTGCTCCTCATCAGACTTGTGCTCCAGACCCTTCCTCATCTCTGTCACCCTTCTCTGAACACGCTCCGGGGCCTCAATGTCTGTCTTGTAGTGAGGGGCCCAAAACTGAACACAGGATTTGAGGTGTGGCCTCACCAGTGCTGAGTAGAGGGGAATGATCACTGCCCTGGTCCTGCTGGCCACACTATTGCTGATACAGGCCAGGATGCCACTGGCCTTCTTGGCCACCTGGGCACACTCTGGCTCATGCTCAGCCATGACTGTCTGCCAGCAGGATGTAACTCCATGCACCACCACTCTCTGAGATCAGCCCTCCTGCCAGTTTTCTACCCATCAATGAGTGCACCCATCCAGGCCAGGAGAAGCCAGTTTCTCCAGGAGAATGCTGTGGGAAACAGTGTCCGAGGCTTTACTGATGTCCAGGTAAACATCATCCACAGCCTTTCTCTCATCTACTGAGCGGGTCACCTTGTCACAGAAGGAGATCAGGTTGGTCAAGCAGGACCTGCCTTTCATAAATCCATGCTGGCTGGGTCTAATACCCTGTTTGTCCTGTGATACACTCAAGATGACTAGCTCCATGACCCTGGCACCAGGACAGACTGACAGGCAAGTAGCTCCCCAGATCCTCCTTCCACCCTTCTTCCAGATGGGTGTTACATTTGGTTTCCAGGATTCCAGTCACCCGGAAGCTCCGTGGTCAGGTCTCCTGATAAATGGTGGAGTGGCTCAGTGAGCACTTCTGCCAGCTTCCAAGTAGTCTCGGATGGATTCATCAGGCCCCATGGACTTGTGCAAGTTGTAGTAGTGTCACAGTGTCATGGACCATTTTCCCTTGGACTGCTACATTCTGCTCCTCATCTCTATCTTCTAGAACAGGAGGAAGGGTGCCCAGAAAACCACTGTTCTTGTTATTAAAGACTGAGGCAAAAAAGCTTTAAGTAACTCAGCCTTTTCCTCATCTTTTGTGACTATGGTTCTCTCTCCCCTGCATCTAGTAAAAGATGGAGATTCTCCTTAGCCTTCCTTTTGTTGATAATGTATGCATAGAAACATGTTTCTTGTCTTTTATGGCAGTAGCCAGATTAAGTCCTAGCTGGGCTTTGGCTCTTCTAATTTTCTCCCTGAAAAGCTCTATAACATCCTTGTAGTCCTCTGAGTTGCCTGCGCCTTCTTCCAGATGCCATAAACTCTCTTCTTCTCCTGAGTTCCAGACAAAGCCCTCTGTTCAGTCAGGTTGGTCTTCCTCATGACCAGCTCATCTTTTGACTTAAGGGTACAGCCTACTTCTGAACCTTTAAGATTTCCTTCTTAAAGCCTTCCTGCACTCCTTTGCCCTTCAGGACTGCCTGCCAAGGGAGTCTCTCAACAAGATCCCTAAATAGGCCCAAGGTAGCAGTTCTGCAAACTACCTTCCTTACTTTTCTGAAAAGTTAAATTAAACATCAAAAATTTCTGAGGAAGGGGTACAGCCTTTCTGGAATCTAGGAATAGTTTTGAGAAAAGTGGGGAAAAAATGCTATTCTGAAAGTTGTCATTATATTTGAGCCAAAAAATCAAAAATGCATATTAAATTCCCAAAATTCAACAGCTTTTCAAATTCTTGGTATGTTCCAGGCTCTTCCTGCTTTGAAAAGTGAAGGGTATTAAATAGCAATGAATTTCTGCAAATAGCTCCTTTCCAGCCTTTTGGTCTTACAGTCTGCTCCGGCCAGGATGGATTCACAAAGTATGAGGAAGATGGGGACTGACTTCTTTTCCTCCCCTACTTTACTAGGAGTAAATGTTTCCTATTTTTGGGTCACAGACCATAGTCNGCCTTCCTGCACTCCTTTGCCCTTCAGGACTGCCTGCCAAGGGAGTCTCTCAACAAGATCCCTAAATAGGCCCAAGGTAGCAGTTCTGCAAACTACCTTCCTTACTTTTCTGAAAAGTTAAATTAAACATCAAAAATTTCTGAGGAAGGGGTACAGCCTTTCTGGAATCTAGGAATAGTTTTGAGAAAAGTGGGGAAAAAATGCTATTCTGAAAGTTGTCATTATATTTGAGCCAAAAAATCAAAAATGCATATTAAATTCCCAAAATTCAACAGCTTTTCAAATTCTTGGTATGTTCCAGGCTCTTCCTGCTTTGAAAAGTGAAGGGTATTAAATAGCAATGAATTTCTGCAAATAGCTCCTTTCCAGCCTTTTGGTCTCACAGTCTGCTCCGGCCAGGATGGATTCACAAAGTATGAGGAAGATGGGGACTGACTTCTTTTCCTCCCCTACTTTACTAGGAGTAAATGTTTCCTATTTTTGGGTCACAGACCATAGTCACAGATCACAGTCACAGATCACAGCCATTCTTCCCTTTCCCTGATTCCAGCAGGTCAGGCCTTTCACCCAGGCAATTGTGTTCTTTTCTTTATTAAGAAACGGTGAATATAGAACTTAGCAAA
This sequence comes from Oriolus oriolus, assembly GCA_013400235.1. Lineage (NCBI taxonomy): Eukaryota > Metazoa > Chordata > Aves > Passeriformes > Corvidae > Oriolus > Oriolus oriolus. The sequence continues at coordinate 162,336 of VXBT01010113.1, forward strand.
TTATATACAATGGATTGATTGCTTCTTATAAAGTCAAAGTGGAAAGGAAATGGTATAATCAGTTCAGGTAATTCCTTGTTTTAATGTAGTATTTTTACTAAAAGATTACTTTTCCTATCCTTCCTTTACCTTGAGTGTCAGATCCTTGATATAAACCAGAACTAATAACACTGCCTAATGTCACAGACTATGTATGAGTATTAATTAATTAATACATAAAAACTGTTTTGAGAACTCGGTTAATAGAAGTGAGGGAACCAGCGATTATTGTTGGTATGTGCTTTTCAAAATATATATACTCATTTACCTGGCTTCTGGGAAATCTTTTAAGCAGTATAAAGATAATGAAATCATATATTATGCATGTGCATATCTGATTCAGATGAATACATCTTAAGGTCACTGACACTATTCAGAAAAAAACTAAAGGAGTGAACTTCTATGTTGGAAATAATAACAACTTCTACATTCTGAAAGCAACCACACTGTGTTGATTAAGAAAACGTGCTGCTAATGGTATGCTTCGCATAGGTTAACTACACACAACCGTTCAGATCCCTTCTGAATTGTAAAGACTTTTCCTGCATGAGTGTTAGTTTTTGGTTTGTTTTCTGGTTGGTTTGGATTGTGTGGTTTTTTAGTCATTATTTGCAAGGCAGAACTTTCATTTGTTCAACACTGTTCTTTGAAAATGCAGAGCTAGTATCTATTTCAATTGCATATAAGAACTTCCTCCCCTGGGTTCAGCTGTGATCCAGTGATAAAAAATCAATGATGAAGGTAGAGAACTGCTGGAAACTGTAAATCATGTTTGGTAAATAGTGAATGCATGTCAGTTCTGTAGACAACAAAGGAGATGATAGGAAAACTAACATGCTGGAAGTGGGTTTAATGGCAACTGACTTATTGTATATATTACAGAAAAAGAAGATAAGGATGCAGGCTTGGAATGTATTAGTAAGAAGTGGAGTTTAGTCTAATGGTTTATAGAATTGTAAGCTGTGGATAGAGCTCCTAATTTTGAAATGAAATCCACTCCGAATTCAGATTTTGAGATGATCCATTTTAAACTCAAAGTCGTATTCAAAGTGGAAAAGTTATGTCTGACAATATATTGGGGTTAAATTTCTGAAGCACCCAGTCAAACTTGACCTTTGTTTTTCTAGAAAGCACTCTGATTTTGCTTCTTTGCAAAGCAATTACTAATAAAAAAATAAAAAGAGAAGGAAAGACAGTAACCTGCTACTGCCACAGTGAAGTGGCTGGGCACTTTGCTGTAGAAAGAAATGGCATCACACATGAATGAAAAATATCTATTCATTTTTCCCTTTCCCCACACCACTACTCTACTGAAATTAAAGCACTTCAGAATCTTTTACAAGAGGGATATTTTTCTCTTTCACTTCCAATAATTTTTGATTACTTGCCACGAAACTATGATTCTGCAAATTTTATGATTAAGACATATCCCCACTTTGAACTGATTCATTATTGAATGGTATAACCTTAGTTGCTGTCTTTAAAACTGCAAAACAGTCTTAGTTCACAATGTCAGAATGGTTAATTTAAAAATGTAGATTCTGCCATAGCGTCTATATGAGACTGACAAAATGTTCAGGAATCCATTCGGTGGAGGCAGCTCAGGGTGCAGCTGCAGCATGAGCTGCAGATCGAGTTTTGAGTGAGGGGAGCCCAAGGCAAGAGACCATGAATCATGAACTGTCCTTTGGATAACAAAGGACACAGGTTCCTGAGGCCCAGCCAGGTGACCGGACACTCAGAGACGCGGGAGGAGCTGAGGATCCCATCACTGAGAATCACTGCAAATTTCATACTTTTTTGTAACTGGGAATTTAGACAATTTACTTCTAGAAATTCTAGAAAGGATTTTTTACTAGCCCTTTCTGAGATTTGAAGTTGATATGTAGATGTGGAAAGACTGTGACCAGATCGCAGTTGTTCGACAGACTCAAAATAAAAACGTAGAGCTAATTTTTTAAAATACCTATACTCCATTTTTTTCAGTAATGCATATAGATCTTGAAATCAGAGTCTGAAAATCATCATATATGCAGTCATATATACTGTGTGAAATGTAACCTGAATCAATGCCAGGTACTGGAACAAAGATACAAGAACTGCAGCGGAATAGCTCAATTTAAAGGAGTTACAAATAGAGTACCTGCAAAAGACAATAATAACAGCATTGCTACTTCACAGGAAAGCTTGTAAGAATAGCAGATAATTGTGTAGTGGAAGATGAAAGTGTTAGTAGCCATGAACAAAAGGAATGCTATTTTAAGAACAGTATAGTTGTACAAGCCAATTGAATGATAAAAATAGTGACATCAGCCACATAAGAAAAGTCAAATGCAGGAGTATACAGAATACAGACGTTAAAGAAAGTGATTATTTCTAATGTAAGAGTTTTGTGAATTAGGGAGAAAATTAATTAGGAAATACAAAGTTCGCTACTGTACCACTTGAAAAACTATTCCAAGTTATATTTAAAAACTGGTGTGAAGATCTTGTTCTTAGGCAGATTTACTCACTTTGAGCTCCCTGATCCTTTAGCAGTTGAAAAAAAAAATCACAATTAAGACTCCATTAAATAGAGCAGGCAGCTACCCTATTTCAAGTCAGAAGACCTTCATTTCACTCTACAGTTGAAGGGAGAGAATTGGATAGATTCACTGTTTGGTGGTGGGTCAATGTTTAATAAATGCTCAGTTTAGACTAGACAGTCATTGATCATGGGAGCAGAAATTTATTTATAACTAGTAGAACCAAAGTTTGTCAATTTTCAGTATATTTTCAGAGGAAAATAAATTCAGAAAATATTTAAATTCAAAATTAATTTCTTTTATACTGTGGAAAATTCTCTTTTTAAATCAAATCATGTTCATATATTTATGTGTCACTTCCCTGATCTAGCTCCCAAGTAATTCTAAAATGCTACTGTGCAAAATATAAGGGAGAAAAGTTTTGTATTGTAATAGTGGATTTAGATATGCATAGATATAGGTCCTTTCTCCTCTGCTGTCTGATTTTTATATCAAGAAGAGCTTTGTTAAATGGTAAAAGAATCAGTCTTGATTCTTAGGAATGAATCTTTAGACTTTAATATAGATGACATAACATTACATGTAACTGTAATTATCCACTTACAAAGAGCAGATTAAACAAGGCTTCAACAAAAACTACTTAATTGTGGTATTCAAAAAGGTGAAGGAAGGCAGAAAGGGAAAATGTAATAACTGAAAACTATAGTCCCCTACTGACAAACTATCACTCCACAAGATATATAAATGAGTCTAAGCCCATATCTTTTTAGAAGGTTGTTGCTGGGACACTTGGCTGCACTCATTCACAATACAGTTGAAGTGAATTAGCCTGAAATAATCTTAAATTTCCCAGGGTCCATCACTGACCTTAGAATAGGCTGCTGAATAGGGAAATCTGCCCTAAGTAGAAGATGATCTTGAAGAACCAAACACTATCTGGGTTTTGCAGATATATATTCTATCCTCCCATCTTGTGGTGACTTCAGATCTTCAGAGATCATACAGTCTTTTCCACAACAAGAAAAGAATGCCATCTTAAATTGAACCACTCTGCAATTTAACAAAATCCTTACCCATGCAAATTTGATCCAAGATCTGTATTGCAAGATTTAAGCTGCAGCATTTGCAGGAAAACTTGAGACATAGTTCTGCTGTGAAGGATTTTCTCAGCTTGGTAATCTCTTGGTTATGTTGCCAACGTTTTTCATAGATGTAACCCAAATTTTAGCAAACACTGAATATAAATGAAACCTACTTGTGTGTCTCACTCCATTCTGTCCAGATTCTCTGTTGCAGCCCCTGTAGAATAGCTGTTCTGCTTTGACTTTGACCAACATAGGAAACAACTGAGTTCAGGACAATAACCAATGTCTCTTACACATCTGCTCACAATAACATTACACATGGAAAAAGTAATAATTTATCTCAGCAATATGAGTGTACAGCACAGAAGTCTTAAAGAGGCACCTCTGAGTATCAAAACAAAGTGAAAAAACATATACAATCTTTCATATAATTTCTCCTTTGACAATGTCCCCATTTTCAGGACAGAATCTGCTGTTTACATAATCAAAGCTCCATGGAGCATTTCCTTTTTCAAAGGTTACAGTCAGTGCTACATATTTTGGTAGCTGCTGAAGGAACCTTATTACTACAACACCTCACTATGAGAAGAAAGTATAAACTATCAAAGTACCTAGAGACTGCAGTCTGAAGAAAAAGGGGTGTGTAGAGGCAATAAGGTAAAGCTTCAGTAATATAAAGCCATGAACACTCATGTTTTCATTTGAAAGTACATGAACAAGAGTGCTTATTTTAGCCACTTAAAACAACAATAACTAAGTCAGGAAAGATCATTATACTGGAATTAAGGAAACTATGCATTTATAAAAACAGTCTCCAATAACAAAGTCCCTTCTGCAGAAATGCTACCTTCTCTGATGAATGCTAAGCAATCATTTTGAGCTCAGCTAATTATTAGTAGCTTGAAATGGACAGAGTTAATAAAGTGCAGCCCTATAAAGTTTTCATTGTTGCTGGTGGTGTTACTCTGTCTCTAAATATTTTGAGATTTTCTTTCCTTCCCCTGCTGTTTCTTTCCAGTGCGTTTTTTGAAATAGGTACATTTGGCTACTGTTGATTTTGTATAGAAAGAAAAGCTAATGAAAGAATGAAAGCAACTGCCAACATAGAAGTGGAGTAAATCCCATCAGTGAATGACACTCTTACAAAACTAAATCCTGTTTACTTAGGGAAAAAACAAGACCAAACACCCCCAGTCCCCGCCAAACAGTAAGAAAAAACGCAAAAGCCAACAACACCAAAAGACTTTTACAAAGTAAGGACATAATTGTCAAATAGTTTTACTATTTGACATAATTGTCAAATAAAGTTTTACTGTATCAGTATGGCAAAAATCACCAACATTAATGAATTATGTTCATGTAACATCAAAATTCAAACACTGGCCCTACTGAAATTTGGGCAAAGTCAAATTGCTTGCAAAAATTACATAAGGGGACAGTTTTTTAAAATTGTTTCCTAACCATTAGCAAGCAACCTGTATGCTTTTGGAAGAAATATTTCAATAGGAGAACTGCAATTTCGTGTAACCATGCACTGGTAATATATTTTCTATCACAAGTATCTTTAGCTTAAGCATTTTGGTCATCAGTCAGTAAAAACCACATAAATTATACTTCAAACTGTATAAATTATTCTTATATCTGTTTGAAAATAAGAAAGATGTAAATTTATGATTTTCTGAATAAAAACGTAGTCAAATATACCCTTAAAATTAGAGGCATTTTTCAGAGTCATACTTGAATTCTGAAGTTAAGGATTTAGATGTGTCTTTACATTTCAAAGGGGATCAGTACATATCAATCCAGATGCCATTGGTTGCTATTTTTATTTTTATGTAATGTATGCTTGCTAGAGAGTTTTATCTTGGTATGTTTTCAAATATAATTGCCTTGCTGTAATTTGCTTGTATTGAAAACATGCTTGTTCTGGTTTAGTGCCTAAATAGGAATTAAAGCTCTTATCCAGAGGCACGTATGTGTGAAAACGCCAGCCTATGTAATTTCCACATTGTAAATGTACTTGTTTTCTCTGGGCTTGTAATAAATTCTGTAATTCACTTTTAGAAAGTGTTTTTCCAACTTTTCCAGCTATTTTAAATCTCTCACTTGAAAATATTTTTTGAACTGCTAGTAATAAAACTGCTCAGAAAAAAAGGCCTCTGTAAATTTAAGAATTCTACTCACAAAGCCAAGTAAATGGAAGCCTTCATATTGATTTCTTGGAGACAGTGTAGTAACAGGTAGAAGTGCACACAGAGTATATGTACATTATGAATTTTTTTATGCATTATAGCTTACATATTTTATAGTTTTTATATTATACAGTAATAATTATTATATGATCTATTATATTAAGCTGGGCACAAGTATGAATTGGGAAATGAGTGGCAGGAGATCAGCCCTGCAGAGAGGGATCTGGTGGTGCTGGCTGGCAGCAGCTCAGAGTGAGTCAGCCATGTGCTTGGGCAGCCAGGAGGGTGAACTCCATCCTGGGGTGCATCAAACCCAGCACAAACAGCTGGGCAGTAGAGATGGTTCTCCCACTGTACTCAGCTGTGGTGTGGCCTCACCTTGAGTCCTGTGTGCAGTCCTGGGCCTCACAATTTAACAAGGATGTAAAACTCTTTGTAAGTGTCCAGAGGAAGACAAAAAATCTGGTGACAGGGTGAAAGGAATGTTCCATAAGGAGCAGTTAATGAATTTGGATTTGTCTGGCTTGGAAAAAAGGAGGCTGAAGGGTGACCTCACTGGTCTCTACAGCTTTGTGAGGAGGGAAGGGAAGAGGGTGGTGCTGACCTCTTCTCTCTGGGATCCAGTGACAGGACTTGTGTGAATGGTTCAAAGCTGTACCAGGGGTTGTTTAGACTGGACATTTAGAAGTCAAACCTTGCAACAGAGGGTCAAACCCTTCCTAGAAAGGTGAACAAGGCCAGTCAGTGCTTAAGAGGTATTTGCCCCTTAATGATGCTGCTTTAACTTTTGATCAGCTCTAAATTGGTAAGGCAACTGAACTATGTGATTGTTATAGGTCCCTTCCAACTGAAATATTCTATTCTTCTATTCTATTCTATTCTATTCTATTCTATTCTATTCTATTCTATTCTATTGTAGAATTGTATTGATTTCACCTTGGTCCCAAACATAGCTTAAAGTCTAGTCCCCTTCTTCAGAGAAAAAGTGACTTATCTGCATCCTTTTACAGTATAGTTCCTTCTTTGAAAGTGTCTCTTTGAGTGTGCATTTAATGGATTAATCTATCAACTTGCTGCTCAACATATATGCACATATTAGACATTTCACTATCATAATACTGGGCATATATGTGCTTAAAATTGAATGGAAGTAGTCAGGACCTTCATATTTATCTTCATTTATAAGAATTTCTTTCAATGTGATGACAGGAAAAACATGTAAAGCAGTGCTTGTGCTGAACAAGAAAATGGAAAATGGTGTTACAGGACAAAGACGGATTTCTTTGTTTTGAAAAGGCAGGCTCAAATTCAGAAAGTATCCTTCTGGTTAACAGTAGGAGCAATTTAATAATTTTAGTGGTCGTATCCATACTCTAAAATTAAATAATGGCTCTCTGTGCCTTCTGTATATCAACTTCAGATTTTTCTGTGTGAAGGCAGGGAGAAGAGGTGTACAATGCTTAAATCTAAATCCACCACTATCAAAAGAGAACTTTCCTATTCACTTTGTTCAGTTTAGGCTCAGTTCCTTGAAGTCCTTTTCTTTCAGCCAGAAAATGCTGTCATATCTTTAACAACAGAAGTTGGTACAAGACTTGAGCAGAGACAAAGGTCTTTGTGTGCCTGCTAGATTTGATTTGTATCACATAATACCACAGAGATGGTGTTTAAAAATGTCATCACTCTTAATGAAGCCTGGTAGCGACAAGCTTGAGTAAACACAGCCCTAGTGTGCTCTGCGGCTTGGAGGCAGCACTTTCTCAATGTTTGTTGACATGTTTGTCCAGTGTCAGAACTTGCCAACACTGGATTTCTTTTTAAGAAGGATGAGAGTCTTAAAGATCTGTCTGGCAGAGCTTTGCAAATTCATTGCCAGTGCAAGGAGAAGAATAAAAAAGAGAGGGAAAGTGACCCCAGGAGGGAAATTTTTGAATTCTAATGTTTAGTTTCTAAGACGTGGTAGAAAGCCTGCTCCTAAAAACAGAAGCACGAAAGGAAAACCATGCTTCCTTAACAAACATTTCACTTTTATTACTTCCTTCTCATTCCTAGCTTCTCTCTTCTCAGAAAAAGATAGCAGAAATCCACAAGTTTGCAACAAATTCTGCCTTTATTTACAAGGGACAGAGAATTCTTGAAATCTCCTCAGAGCTCACTACTGGTTAGTGCATGGAAATCCTATGAGTTGTCTGAGGCTCTGAAATACAAATATTTAGCCTTTTTTTCTGAGCCACAAGAGAAGACTGAATATTATAATGAACTCCCAAATGGACAGCTGGGAGAGCCCTGATGATGAAGTAACACCCAGTGGTGCATTTGTATTCCAAATGTATTTATTTTAATTGACAGGATATAACTTTTTAAGTGTTCACATTACAAAACTATACTGTCAAATGCATTCTACCAGGAAGAATATTCTTGAATAAAGCATTCCACCACAAATGCTTGAAAGTTGCTTAACTAATCAACAAAAATGCAGATTCTGCCTTTATAGTTTATTTTGCACTTTGAATACCAAAGTAAATCAAAGCCCATTCTCCCTGACTGTATATGAATATAAGCAAAGAATTCAGGGAGTAGAAAATATAGTATATAGTTATATAATTAATTATTATATCGTTGTTCAATAAAAAAATGGATTATATCCCATAGTGACTGCTATTCTGCTTTCTTTTCCTGTTGCACAGGTTGTAATGTCTGACCTATTTCATCTCACCTCCAGTCTCACCTCTTACCATCTATTCTCTTCCAGAAAATTTTGATTTCTCTATTCTTCTACCTCCTCTGAATGCTCTGTCACAAAACAATTACACTGTATCTCTTCTCCAAACCCATTTATCACTGTTGATCAGCAAACTTCTGCTCTTGCCCTTGTTTACCTGAGATACTTATGTCTCTTAATGCTTACAATACAATCACAGTTGTCCCCCTGACATCTATACTAAAATAATGGCTAAATTATAGATTTTCTCCAAGCATCACTGTTACTTTTTCAGAAATGTTCATGGCATCTTTTCCTAAGAAAAAATACTTAATTTTTGTTTGTGAATATGTCTAATTTTGCTCCCTTATCTTTAGCACTGCCTAACACAAACATAGTGAAAAACCATAGTATTTATACAGAATGGTTTGCAAACAATTCTCAGACAAGGAGTTATTTATTCACATAAATTTTAAATAGTTTCTAATTAATTAATTAGGACTTCTAAGAAAGCTTGTGGATAATTTAAGCTCTGTGGATAATTTTTCCTGACAGCTGAGATATAGCCCAGCTTTTCAATCAGCCAAATCTACAGAATTGTTTTATTAAGATAATTGCTCTTCTAAAACAGAATAACAAAAAAGAATGTTTATTTTAAAATAGTTATTATTATTATTATTATCATCATCATCGTGAGAAAGATAAAGACAAGAGCTGAATTGTGATAAATAAATGGTCTCAACCCGCAGCTCAGGAATATGTTTTAGGTGGGGGCTTTGATGTCATTCATTAACTTGTGTAATTGAAAAGTTAAAGTTGAGGCTGTCATTATTACAGCTGAGATCTATGGAGACAGTAAGTGTTTCAGCAGTTTTAGTTGCTCAACATTGTTGACAACAGGCTACAAAAGCCCTTGTCTCCTGGATTAAATGATGCATAAGAACTGAACAGAGCTATAGTCTCTGTCTTGACAGTCTATGCTCTAAGACAAGATGAGGCAGAAACAATATATTTGCACATATAAACAGTATTTTCATTAGAAACATCTATGCTTTAGTTTATAGTATCTTCTTTTAGTAGTTAACTGCCTGTTCTGTGTGGTTATTGTTGTTGATGTGCATCAGGTACTGACACAATCCTCACTTGTTTAACTGCTGGTTAAGGGCCACTTGCTTACATTATAATTCTGACTTTCCTACTTGCTGTAAAATAATTTTTTAAAAAATTAATGTTTCTGTTTTACAGCATGAAATAGAGATGTTTCAAGACACTTATGGAGTGATTGTCACCATGTTTAAAGATTACAACAGTCTGCCCAGGCAGAAATAAAGAAGTTTTCATTGCATGCAGAACATACAATACTACCCCAGGCTTTGAGCTATCCTGTCATATTGCTTTTTTTTTCATAATGATCAATATATACATATAAAGATACTGTAGTTTACACCCTCAGGTGCACTACCTGACCATGAAAAACCAGGACAAATTCAGGCTGTCAGTCAAACTCATACAGGTATGCTATTGATGGGAAGTATCAAGGACTAATATTTGAATTCATGGGTTTTAGGCTAGGCTCATTTATATTCATCACAATATTCAGTTTTAAAATTTCAGCTCTTTTTTCTGCAGTGTCACAAAAGGAAAATATTTCTCATTTCCCTACACTCATAGTTATTTAACATCTTAAGGGAAGTTAAGCCTTTATGTATGCTCAAATAATTTTTAAAAGTGATAATTTTGGTTAGAATTAATTCCGTTTCATAATATGAGAGGAGACAACAGAAAAACAAAAACCTCCAGCAGTTCTTACCGTGCAGTTTTCAATCTCATTCAAAACTAAAAATAATAATTCTCAGTGATGAGACTCACAGAATTTGAAGATAGAGACAAGGACATATGGAATTTGAAGGTACTCACTGGCCGATATATGTTTGATTCCAGATTGAAGCTGTATTCAGCCTTAGCCTAATATTCTAGTTGATGTCAATTTAATTATCTTGGGTCACCTAGTCCACAGATTCTCCTTGGTGTAAAATATTTTTTTGAATCTGGTGTAGCTGACACTATTACTTTAACCTAATATCTACTTTCATTCTCTCATGTTGCATCTACTGTTGCATTTACTTTTATTTTCAGGTAATTCTAGCCAGTTATCATATCCTTATCAAATCTTCCTCATTAGTGTGCCCAGTTGTACGTATCCAGCCTATTTAAAGTATTCTTAAAAATCATTCCTTCCAAACCCATAATATTTGTTCTTCTCGAAGGTACTTCCAGTTTGCTGACAGAATTTGAATGAGGTGCCTCAGGTTCAAAGGACTTATCTCAGGGGCACCTCAGCAGTTAGTAGTAGTTATCTTGCTTGGCAGTTCATATTGTAAGCCAAGTATTCAGATATATTTCATATTTCATTTTCATATTTCCTGAACACATACACGGTAACATGACCACAAAAGAAACTGAGAGTACTCAGGTGAGCAAAAAAATTATTTTACTGGTACTTATGATCATCTGGGATGGTAGGTGATGTGAAACTGAGCAGTGCTGCTTATGAGACTTGCTGTGATGGGCGATGTGTTCAGATGTATCTTGCAGTGAGCTGCAGTCATCTACCTTGTTTCTCTGATGCAGCTGGCTGGCTGCAAAAGTTCTGTGTGTCAAACTACATTAGCATGATTGTCAATGCAAAATTAATTGACAAGCCTGGCAGCTGGCAGAGCTATCCCTTCCAGGGCTTGGAGGTTAAACGTCTGTGTGAAGTGATGCTCCCTGAAAAGCTTTACATAACCGTAGCAGTATTTTGGGCAAGCATTTAATGTTTCAGCTAATGGAAGTCAGCAATGAAAAAGAACAAAACACAGACACTTGAGTGAGTGTACTGGGTCATGGGTTGCTGACAGCCTCACCATTGTACCAAAAGGGTAGAATGCTCAGGACATACAATCTTTTATGGTCTATCTTAATGTCTGTATAGGATTGCATTTGATACAAGGTGCTTGTGACCCAGACAATTTGTAGCATCTTTTACTAGAGGAGTCTTTATCTTGAAATACTCATTTCTTACGCATGGGTAAGAAAGGTTAGGTCAAACTCTCAATCAGGAGTTTTTATCAGAGAAGAATGGTGAGAGATAGAAACCAGGAGTCTTCATTTTTTGAAACTTTATTATCGATCCACTGCACTAGCAGCACAATATCTTAGCCAAGAAGCAATGATTGTTTCTTCATTTGAACTGCAGATTCTGTCTCACTAAAAATAGGCTTTTTATGATGCAACTCATTTTATTATGAGGGAGAATGTAGAACATATATACACATTTGTAAACCATGAATAAAATGATTGATAGTATGTCGGAGCTCTTGTTTCTAACTCCTATTTCAATTTAGAGCTACAGCTAAAGATCATACAGATTGTAAGACAGCTCATCATTGTTAGTTTGCTCTGATGATGTTTTATAGCCACTTCAACCCATATCTACTTTGAGTTAACAAAAGAAAAAATATATTCTCTTCTGAAAGCTTATTAGTTCAGAACCATAGGTAGAGCCAGGAACCATACCTACCCTCAGAGTCTTAGCTTTGAGTCATAGAATTATAGAATCACACACTTGTTTGGACTGGAAGGGATCTTAAAGACCATCTAGTTCCAACCCTGCTGTCATGGGCAGGGACACCTCTCACTAGACCAGGTTGCTCAATGCTCCGTCCAACCTGACCTTGAACACTGCTGGAATGGGATGATTCCAGGGATGGGACATGCCCTGCTGAAGGTCCCTTCTTGAGCAACAAGGAAAGCAGGACTCCATATGTTCTGACCCTGTACCAAAATGTGATGACATCCAAATAATACACTGGTGTTTGTTTCTGAAAGCATGCAATATGTTTTGTGCAACAAGATATCTGAAGCAATAGCTTCAGTACACTTCCTCATCCTCGCTCAAGTCAGAGAAAACACACAGCAAAATAATAATTGATTACACAAAGTAATTCTTTTACATTCAAGGTGTTTCAAGTGTCAGAAATACTGTAAAACTTTTAAGGTAAGCTCAAAACGAGTCAGAATTTTAAAGCATATATTTGAGTAGCAAAAGTGATTCAGGGATTTCTAAGGATAAGCAATTTAATTTGAATATATCGGGGTTTGTATTTCTTTACTCATACACACTTGCTTACATTTTGTAAGTCTATGAAGGCTTCTCCCTAAAGGAAGACTCCAAATGTCCGAAGTCTCAGATTGCTTTTTTTAAGTCTCATTCTGCTCCTTCCAAGTCTTGCTGTAGTCTTAAAAGGTTGGCATGCCTTCCTCAACATTTGCAGTGCATCCATTTCAGCTTGCAGATCACTCAGCATCCCATCTTCCCTGGAGAAAGGCCTATAATGTGGATTCATGTGGGACAGGAAATCTTCTCATCATTAGAATACATATTTTTATGAAGGAAAAACAGATCATGGATTTATGGCCAAGACCTAAAGTCCTAAGTGAGATGCCTGTGGGAACGCAGAGTAGGCTGTAGCTAGCGAAAAACCAGTCCAGCCATCAAACTTAATTTATATTATATTATATGATACCATACTATATAATGCTACATTATATTTATTGTATTATATTATTCTCAGTGCAAGGACAAAATCAACTGAAGTCAAATCAACTAATTAAAACTACAAAAAAAATGGCAGTCATCGGCATGAAATTATGACACAGTCTATTAATTTTTTTAAGCTATTGTTACCTCAAGACTTAGCATTTCTGCTGGTTTCCATGTTTACAAAAATCTTTTAATTTTAAACCCTTGAGCATATTGGCAGTAACTATGTGAAAGGTTGTTAATTTGAAGCATGAAGTAGTGACTACACTAGGGAACAGAGCAAGAAATATTCACTTTATGTATACAGCAGTTGCATTTATTTGTAGAAATGAATCATATATATTTAGTAATCCTGAAGAAATTGTTATTTTCATTACCAAAGTAACAAAGTACTTTTGCCAAAAATCTTTATTTTTATTTTTTAAATATTAAATAAGGCTGCAGAGGAAAAAAGAGGAAAACAGCAGAAAAAAGTGAAAATTCACTGCCAATGGTCAGTGCCTAATTTCTAGGTGTCTGTATCTAGTACAAAATGCATGGTTTTAACCTATGCTACAAGAGAGATCTGAGCATCAAGGGTAGAAATTCAAAACAGTCTCCTTACATCTGATCTGGCTAGCAGACGGCTCTAAAAAAAACAACAGAGAAAGGTATGAACATATACTGGAAATTCAGTGAGAAGATGTGATATCCCACTGCAAGGTCAAAAAAAGCAGCTTTCCATCACCTGAAATGTATAACCTTGAATTGGTCTTTCTAATCTACCACCTTTCTAGAAAAAGAAGGCCTACCTCTAATTGCTACAGAGCAAGCCACTGAAATATGTGAGGCAGATGGTTCAAAGCATCTAATTATTCTTTTTCTATGATTAAGTCACCTTCTGTAGAGCAAAAATTGTTTTGAATGGTCTTTTTATTTTGTTGAACTAGAAGAGGAAAGTAAACTATTTTCATCTTTTTTCAAAACACAGACTTACGGACATTTTCGGCAGCAGTTGTTAACCTGTCAAATAACCAGCAAAATGCAGGACTCAGAATAGAGGCCAATCTGTTAAATGAAGCCTTGCCTTTAGAAACTCAAGAATCACAGTACCTAAATACTAATTTTTTAAAGAAACTTGTTGCATCTGCAATGTAAGGCAGTTTGTTTTTTATAATAGCCTTTGATGGTGAAACTGAGCCCCAAAATACATCAGAAAGCCTAGGAAATAATTTGAACTGTGAAAACAGATCAGCATTTGAATCCTGTCTATTTTGGAAATGTGACTTGATGAGTGATAGGTAAATTTTTCAATGTGCAGAGGCTTGGAGTAGATAAACAGAAGAACTGAAAGAGTGAAATTCTGGCTGTAGTAGAGTAATTTGAATTTTCTGTAGCCTGTCTAAACAAACTAGTCTCTTGGAGCCAAACTCAGACTTTGTGTTTGTGAACTAATCCCACTGTGTTCATTTGGCTGCTGCTCATCTACACCAGTGGAGCTTAACCCTATCATGTTGCAAAATTGGTAGATGTACTTTCTTGCTCCCTTTTAAGAATAACTATTCCAATAGATGTGGTAGACTAGTGTCCTAAAAGAACGAAAAGAAAATGGAACAAAAAAGCATGGTATTTTTTTCTTCAATGAGGAGAAAAATTTACAATAAAGAACAATAAATTTAAGCTGTTTGGATTTTTTCTATATAACATTTGGAAAAATTTAATCATTTTAGAATACATGTACTCCCTTTCCTAGGCCATTTGTCATGACTGTATTTGCTTGTTTGCATATATTCTCTGCATTTGAAGTGCAAAGTCTTCCTAACTGGTCATCCCTCTGGGTGTAGAACTTAGAGCAATTTCCATTATTAGGCAGGAAGAACAAAAGAAATTTGCCCATACAGAAAAGTAAGTGGAATTCCCACCTGTGGTTGGTTCCAGTCCTCTTCCAGTCCTTCATGTTGTGGCATAAAAGCAGGTATTGCTGCAGCAAAGGCAACCCAGCTATAACACTGTCATTTCAGCCATCAAAGTACCCAGAACAGACCAACACCTTCTGTAAGGTAATAGTGCAAGCAAACTCTCTTCTTGTCCCCTCTGCAACTGTCAGCTTGAATGGATGGTGTACATTCTGCACATCAAATAAATATAGAAACCATATGTAAAATCTTATTATGGATGGTGAGGAAAAAACTCAAACCACAACAATTCGTATTCATTAGAAACTTCTGTTTTCATGACCAATTAAAACTGCAGGTTTTGTGCATGGTTTTCACAGGGCTGTACTGGAGTTTGTCATCTGAAAAATTTGAAATTATGTACTCACGCCTTGCAATAAAGCCTTATAGTTTATGTCCATTTCTAGTTTATTCCATCTTAGTTAATTCAGTGCAATTAAAAAGCAATTATGTTTGTGTGTGAATGTATAGAAGACACAAGAGAAAAGTGTTTCTAGTAGATATTGTGGAGATAAAAGTGCAATTCCTGAGATCATAGAGTAGTGTTGTGAAAAAATGTCTGTGAGCTTTGGCATTATGACTGCTAGGGTATGGCGTTATGTGCAGCAAAATATTTCTTCTAATAACTGAATAAAAGAATGTTTGTTATGATTTTCTCTGAATATGTAGGGGATGGAAAGCAGCAAGATTAAAAGCAGAAACCAAGAAGAGAAGACCTGAATTAAAAAAGCGGAGTATCTTAAAAGTAGCAACTCAGTAGCAGAGGTCACATATATCTGGTCACTACGTGCTAGGCCTATGTTAATGATCTGATATGTGTTCTGGGTTAGGTTCCTCAGGGAATTTCTTCCCATTTGTTGTCTGGGAGATGCTGGTGGCTGGTGGCTTTCTAGGTGAAGTGATTAAGAGACAAAAGGAATGGCCAAGTACCTTGACATACCACTGAAATCGTTTTGGGGAAGGGAGAGGAACAGGATTTTGGCAGTTCTTAGATGGGAGTAGTCAGCCCTTGCCCTGCTGGAGGGGAGACAGCTGTGGCTTTGGGTGCGGGACTTCTCTTGCTGGGGGTTCGGCACTGCCGTGATGTCCTCCCCGCTGCCCGCTGGTCAGCCCGCTGCTTACAGAGGGAGGGAGGGTCCCAGCTGCCTGTGGGCTGCAACTGCGGCAGCCACCAGCGCCGAGAGACCCTCACTGTCTCTATGTTTTCAGGAGAGACCAAACCTCCACCCTCCCTCCCTCTCTCTGAAGAGAGAGGGTCCCAGCTGCTAATTGACTGAGACCTCGCCAGCCACCAGCGCCAAGATACACCCACCAGCTACGTAAATGCTCTAGGGAACCAGGCCCCACCTTGCCTCTCTCTCTGAGGCTGCCATTAACCTCCAGGGAGGTTTCCGGGCTCACATCAGAGGCCCCTCGAAGCCGTGGGGGATGTTCTGCACCTCCTCTGTCTCTCCGGAGCCACCGGTGCCTCCCACGCAGCGAAGGAGTCACGGCATCCTCGCTGCCTCCCCGAGCCAACATCACCCGCTGCCAGCGGTGGTCATAGCTGCACCGAGAGGGAACTGCCTGGCGGGTGGGAAACTTCTGGTATTGCTTTTTGGGTTTTGTTTCTTTGTTATTTTTGTTGTTTCTTTGTTTATTTTGTTGTTTGTTTTGTCTTGTTACATAGATGTGTGTGTTCTAGTAAAGAACTGTTATTCCTTTTCCCATATTTTTTGCCTGGAAGCCCTGTAATTTTTGAAGTCACAATAATTTGGAGGGAGGGGTTGTCTTTCCATCCCAGAAAGGTTTCTGCCTTCCTTGGCAGACATTTGTCTTTTAAACCAAGACAACCTGACAGGGGATACTAAATCCCTGTGCTTAACATATGGAAAACTTTCAGAATGTGGCACAACTGAAGATTAAATAAAGGACAGAAGTACCCACAGGACTACCTTACCAGTTCTTAATTCTGTGTCAGTACTATCATTCTAAGTGAAAAGTCATCAAAGGATTCCCAAATTGTATTCCACTCAGTTGCACATAGTAGCAGATTTTGGTCCCCATCTGCCTTGGCCAGCCTCTTTCTCTTTCTCTTTCTCTTTCTCTTTCTCTTTCTCTTTCTCTTTCTCTTTCTCTTTCTCTTTCTCTTTCTCTTTCTCTTTCTCTTTCTCTTTCTCTTTCTCTTTCTCTTTCTCTTTCTCTTTCTCTTTCTCTTTCTCTTTCTCTTTCTCTTTCTCTTTCTCTTTCTCTTTCTCTTTCTCTTTCTCTTTCTCTTTCTCTTTCTCTTTCTCTCTCTTTTTTCTCCTCTTTCTTCTCCTTCTTTCTCCTTCTCTTTCCATGAGTGCTTTCCACACGAGAGGCACACAGTCTTGGTTTTATGAACATCTTTACTTCAGTGTAATTATTTCAATGTGCTCACTCTAGCTTTAATGCTTCAAGCCATAAAATTTAAAGACTTCAGAGAGTTCACCTGAATGGAAAGAGTTCGTTATGGTTAAAAATGACATACACTGCTGTTAATTTAAATAAATACAAATAAACCCGCAGAAGTGTTGTCCAGATGGTTTGTTTCTTTAGCAGAAATAATGTGGTGGGTCACAAATCCAGAGTTCATTAAGATTTAAAAAATCCATTTGCTAAAGAGAAAATGCAAAAGCTGCCAATAAAAGCTTTTGCACAGCCACAAGAATACTGCTTTCAAACTTATTGAATTTTTAATGCATTTGGGAAGAAGGGGGAATGGAGGAAGAGAATTAATACAGACGTTTCAAGGTGAAATATTTCAACATTTTTAATGGACTCCAAAATGTAAGCTCTGAAGCTTCTGTGCCTATTGTAGAAGCAATGCAGTTGGGTCATTTTAATTCAGAGAGTGCTTTTTCATTGCCAAAGAAAACATTCTGACCACACAAATTTAGGAAACATTTTAGCAGGCTAAAGTCTTCATCAAATACCAAAGAATATCTTTTGAATCTTCTCTCTTTTTTTTCTTTCCTCTTTTTTATCATCAATTTTTAATGTTCAAGGAGAACTTTTACTGTGTACCTTCTAAATTCTCTAACGTGAACACTATCCAGAAAGTTATATTTGACAAATGCATTTTCTTATATATCAGCACACTTTCTATTATAGTTTCTCAGAAAGATATATTCTGCAACTGTACTTGAAAGCCTGGATGGCACAAATCCTGATGCTGTATTCAAAAAACAGAAGTTATATTTACCTTGGTGTTGTTTGATTTTCATCAATAATTAATAGTACGAGAATTTATCCCTTTTTGACTTGTGCAGCATTTTCAGTTAACAGTTCTCTCACTCTGTTGAATGAAACCTTCTTATTGTTTGTTGTTTTGTTTTGGTTTTTCTCACTGAAACTATATCTCATCATAAACTTATGTGCACTTGACTTTACATTTACATCATCTTCTGTTCCAATATGACAGTTTCCCAAATACTGATAGCATTAGATATTACCTGTGTTTCAGATCATATGCCAGATTTTGTATGAGCTGGGCTTTTTCTAAGATCAGTCTAATTTTATACCATTTTAGATGATGATCCTTATTTATTCTGGTTAATTTGATGTATTGCTGCATTTTCCCTCATATTGAAAAATTCTTCCAAGTTATTATAATTTGTAAATATAACTGTTAACTTTGAATTTCTTTTTCTAAACTATTTTTATGTCTGTTAAATAAGACAGACACAATTACTGAATACTACAAATTGAAAACATTGAAAATTTGCAGGCAACTAAATTGTTTACAGATTTAGTCAGATGTTTGTGATTTTGGCTCTTCCTACTCTTATGAAAGCAATGTTTTAAAAGACTGACACAAAATACTGATATGAAATACTTATAGCTTCCTAAAATATTCTATGGTTACACACATACATACATACGTATGTATGTATGTATGTCTTTATGGCAGTTACCTCAGAAAAATGCACTTTACTTGGCAGGAAAGATGGCAAAATAAAAAGGTGTTATGTTTTAAGGAGTTGGCTGTTGACTGAGCAGTTACACCTGAAAAAATTATAATCAGGTTATTAGACATGGACTGACGTGATTTACCATGAAAACTCCAAAAAAAATTCATGCTCATGAAATTATTTCTATGAAACAAATCTGTGGGTTTGCCTATACAGATAGATGCTTGCATGCATTTGCCTTAAATATTTAAGGAAGTTTAGTGAAAATCAGACCTTCCTATTGAATAACTTGACCTCCTGATATGAAGGCAAACATTTTACCACATTTAAGAAAAGACTATGAAGGCAGGTTTTCTAGAAACCATGTTTCTCAAAAGGGCTGGTGTCATTTTCACACTCTTATTCCTTCTTCTCCTTCCCCTAAGACTTTGTATCCCTGTCTTTTTTACATTTTTGCTCAAGATGTTTATATTATCATGCAAAATCCTGATCTTACAAAATTTTAAGTTCCAGTAGAGGGGTAAAATGTTCAAATGCCTACTTGTTGCAAAAGTATTCACACCTTATTTTGCTGTGAACTTCGTTTTATACTGAGTATACAATCCTCAGATAAATACAGATGATTATTCTTTCATAATAAAATTCTCTTCTAATAATTGGTTCATAGAGCAATAATTGGTTCATATGCTCTTGTGAATGTAAAAAGTGTACACAATAAATAGGCTTTAAGCTTGGGATATTATTTTTAATCACTTTTCACTTCTTTCTTATAAACTTTGAAGAATATTATACCAACATCTAGCATAAGGTAATAGACTTTATTCTGACAGTGTTCATCTATTTAAAAGCTGAACTGGATCTTTATTGCCACACATAATACCAAGTAGGTATAATCTCCACAACCATATACCTGATAACAAAGGTTAGATTTTTCACAGCATTTTCATTATGTGTAGATTTTACTATGTGAAATATAAATATTTTCTCTTTTTGTATGAAATAAAATTATTTAATATTCTCATGAACCTAATTATTAATTTACCTCTGGGATCAAAATGAACATGCATTGATTTAATTCCAAACTGCACTATTTCCAGCTCAGGTATTTATGATGTACTAAATTTCTAGTTTCTATATGTACTCATAAATATACACAGGGAATAAACTTAATAAAAAATGCAATATTTGTTTTAGCTGAGACCTGCAAAGCAGCTATTATCTTAACTTCAAAGATATTTCAGACAAGTGCTTTGAAAAGCAATGTTGGCATCTTTCTTTATTTTATAAGAACAAGACTGTCAATATATATTTTAAGAGAAAAATGTATTTGCAAAAAAATCTTTTCCAAGCTAGAATGAGCATGTGTCCTGCAAACAAGAATTCCTGCTGTCTACTGCTATTAATAAGTAATCAGACATTTCTTGACTCTTCCATGCTTCTTCCCTTTGCCAGACAGGCTAACTCCTGAAAATTGTCCTATGGGGCATCCATTCTCCTGACCAGCAAAGAAACAATCTGCTGCTGAAGGGGCTCCTTTATTAGTCTGGTGAAGTATCCTTCTAATGAACTTTGCCACTGTTGAAGCTGTAATGTTTGATGCAATCTGACAATCTGGAGCAGAGTCTGCCCAGCCAATGATACAGGGGAGGCAGTAAAACAAGGACTTCTCCTTGGTTTTGCAGATTGTTCGTGCTTATTTGGGGTGCACTCCCCAACTGCGTTTATCTAAAAGCATTCTTTGTTCTTGATTACTTTTGTGTATTGCTTTCAAAAACACAGTTTTCCCACATATTCAGCATTGGTTTGGCAGCCTAAATAGTTTCACCAGAGTATGTTACGGAACAATGAAGTATTTATCTTGCTCTATTAATATTACTTAAATCCTGCTGGGAAAAAGGCATCCCTGGTGGTGAAACATTTGACCAAGCCTTCAACATGACATACATTATATCATTGGCAACTTTTTATCACGAAAAGCTTAATTTTAGGGTTTATATTCCTGGGCCATCTGAGACAATGTTCTAAAATTAAAATATATATAGTGCAGTAAGATAAAATAGAGCGTAACTGCAGAAAGAAATCTTTGCTACTATTCTTTTTACTCCATTTAAGATTAAACCGTTCCTTTCACCTTCCTTTATTTCCATATTTTCATAACATTCCAGTGTTACTCACATGACTTCCACGTACCAGGATGTTTGTATAACCCTTTATATAGAGATACAGAGTCTCCTATTTCTTTTTCTTTTTCTTTT